>QNGE01001028.1:87563-199437 GCA_008508345.1 Paragonimus westermani
GAGGCAACCGTGTTAACCACTGCGCCATTGACTTCACATTAGGCACGACCTAATTCTCACATGTGAACGCTCAACCAGTCTCGCTTGTGAGCAATGATCAGGTTGTCCCATCGTCTCGAGAGGAGACACAGTTACTGCATGTTCAGTGATCTCGACCTGTCCCTGAAGTCCTAATCACGGGGTTATCGATTGGAGTTAACAGGCAGTAACTGTGTCTTCTCTCGAGATGATCGGGCACCTAATCATTGCGCACATGCGGGAGTGGTTGAGCGTTCACATGTGAGAATTAGGTCGTGCCTGATGTGAGGTCAATGGCGCAGTGGTTAACACGGTTGCCTCGTGATTGGAATGGCCGGAGTTCAAATCCCGGCCGTGGCAAGGATATGCATTACTGATGAGCTCTAATGAGAGCGAAACCCGAGTCTAGTGCTTCTTTTCGAAAGAGGCTGGCTGGAAAGTCTATCTGAACGCGTAGGCTGCAAACAAATGTGAGTGATGGTCAACTTGAAAATAAACCAAATCCCCGACTACTCATCAATATTCTACAATTGTGAATCGATCCACTGAATCGAACGCAAGTTTATTGCGGAGAAATGCGATAGATTTTGGTCGGTGGTACACATGGCGCTACTTCGGGATTTGGCGAACAGTGAAAATGTGAACAATACGTTTTCTTCCAAGACGAAACTCTATCTGTTCTATCTTGATGTCCTCCGAGCTGCAGTGATCCGATAAAATTTATTGGATGCCAGAACCCTAACAATGACTCTGGTGAACCTTATTGCCCTGGGACAACCTACTTGAACATGAGAACTACTATCGAATGACCCCACCACGGACAGGTAGACTGCGTGGTCCACACAAGTTGAAGCAACTGCGTCGTGGCCTCTAATAACACCACCGCACCTACTTCACTAAATGTCCCATGAAATTATTTGTACCAGCAGCTCTATTTGGGTGCCGGAATACAAATGTGGACGTCGGTCTCACTGGTTGGTCTTTGCTGTACCGATCAGGCTGCTATATTACAAGTTCGTGGTGGTAACACAGTAGAAGCAGGAGGACAACTAAACTGATTCTCAGTGTCCTGCTTAGAGCTCGGACCTTCTAGACTTACTACAGATGAGTGTCATCTGTCTCGCTAATAGTTTCACTAATAAGCAGTAACCTTGGGCCAGTGGCACGGATCACTTTAGAGTTCGTTGATGTTCTTTGAGGTAAAAGCGGTCTACATTTCCTAAGCTGTTCCCACTAACCAAGCCTCACGACTAGCGATTAAGCTACGTTTCAGCTTTCTAAGAATACCCCTGCAAGACTCGTTATATGAATTGTCAGCAGGAATTTTTCTGTTGGCAAGAAACATCATCAGGGATTTCTCTGACGTCCAGCGTGTACAACCCAGGGACCACCGTGCAGCATGTTACTGTACCCGCTTCATGAATGGCTTGTGACAACGACTATTTAGATCCTGAACGTCAAAATCTCAAAGTCTCCTTTTTAATCCGGTTTGTTACCTGTGTATTTTGAAGATATCGCTAATTTCTCAACAGCCGACCGTTGCCCGTCGAAGCTAAGAAAAAAAACATCAACGTACCCACGCAGATGTGAATCCAAGAAATTGCCCCAATAAGGAAAAACGGTGCTGAATGCAGCTTGGTCACCCAACAGCTATGTGGCATATCAGAGACCAGGCCTGATTCGGAAAAGGAAGGCGTCAGGTACAGCAATGACGCGTACGATGCTTAAAACTAGTTATGGCTAGAGCAACTTATACTCAGCGCACAGCTGTAAAAACCAGCATTATCCGAGCGACATTAGTGTTCACATCTCCAGCCAACATAACAAGATGAGAACGATGTTCCGTCTGAAAGAGAACTATCAGGTCTGAGTAAAAACCGTCCTTGATACCTAAGTTATTGCAACCCCTTGGAGCATAGATAGACAATAAAAAGATTTCTGAGGATTTTGCCTCTGGAGCTGACCTTAGCAGAGTCTGTCAAATGGACGGCACGAAGTCTGCTGTTACCAAGAATCCAAACTACCATAGTGGCTGCGGCCGTCGTGTTAAGGACTTCCTACTCCAGCCTGACCCGTAAAGTCGGCCGTGGAGTCACCCGAAGTGTGTAACCAGTGTCGGGTATACAACGCAGGTGGTGTTGGTTCCATACTTTGGCTACTGTCCTGGATTTTGGTCTCCGAAATGCAGTGGTACCGACATTCGACGTCATTCGTACGAGAGCGGCATGTGGACCTACCTGTTTTAGAGTCCGAACGCGGGTTACACCCATTACTGTTCCTCGCAATCCTGCCTATCTAACTCTCCCTTTTAAAGGTGATAATGTTTCAGCCCTGATCAAGCGCCGTTTGGATGCAGCACTCAAGCGCACATACGTTGGCAGAACCAGAAGGCACCTTGACACACGTATCAACTAACACATACCGAAATGGCTTTTGAATTCGGGGGTCGGTTGTGTCGTCAGTGCCATTACAAAACACCTTCTACAGACCGGACACTCAGTGGACCCAAGAGCCGCTTTCAGAGTGTTCTTTAGACCCAAACTAAAGCAGGCTGTCAATATTGCAGAGGCTGTCGCAATACATCGGCTGAATCCCTCTTCATGCGCCCAGAAACAGTTAGTGACTAGCCTTTCACTATGTTGATAAGAATGCGACTGGTAGCTTTTGTACATTATTTTAGCTCTTGCTTTGGTATTGATATGCCAAGCTCAGCGAACATATCAATACCAAAACCATCAACCCGAGCTACAAACAACACCACCATTATTCCCCATAATCAGAAGCTCTTGCTTGTTTTTCTGTAGATTTTCTAGCCATATCTGACCCTTCTCACTCAATATGTACATATCTTTAACCATCTCTTTTTTTCGGACTCCTAGTAACGCCGGATTGACAACAATTCTATTTTATTGCATCAAATTATCATTCAGTTGCATCCTCTTTGGTCACCTGACTGACGGTTTCAAATGTGACTTGATTGATTTCGTCTAGCTGCCTTCCCCCCAACTATATAAAGTGTATTTTAATTTCGCGAACGAAATGTCAATACGCAAGCCATCTTACATGCTACTGTTTACTTTTTTCAAATTCAAATTCTAGTTCTAGGCAAGGGACCAGGAAGATCTGAGTCTGAACGGCAAGAGATGGGAACTGCCGACAGTGTTACTATGAATGTTCATATCTGTTGTGCGGTCTGCCGAGTAATCACCAGAAATGGAGGTCGGAGTGAGCGTAAGAGCTAAATTCGATAGGGCGCTCCAGTTTACACTGTTAGAAGGTCAATACAGTGTGGAATTATTGATGTTTCGACTATTCGTACTTGTGTACGGATGTTGCCAAACAGGCTTACACCTAGGTAAGAGAACGATTAGAATTCTCAATCAGAGCCTTTGGTTCAAAATTCTGTGCTTCAATGCAGTGGGTGATTTTCAGTATACTAAAACAAGTAATTTTTGCGAAAGAAAAATGCCAGCTTTATTCTCTGCCTCAACCTGCTGGTTTGTCAGATTTTTATCTACTGGCCTGCCTTGTGTGAGTGACTGTGTCGGTGTGGTCGTCACATTGTCCAGCTTATCCCAATCGAGATGCGCCAGCCATCACACGGCCCATTTTGCAAAGTTAGCTTGCCTGTCATTCGGTCATAGCAGCTCCGCGGACAGTCTGCGTAATCCACAAAAGGTTACCATAGTGCATATTTTTCAAAATGGCTGGCTGGAGGGTCTGTTTCAGTGTGGATCATTCACTAACTGTGCATGATGTTTAAGTAACATCAACCAATGTTGCGGCTACTTGACACTAGCGGGAACGTTGCTCACCAAATGTAGTATATTACACGATTTAGTCTGGCTGGGTACTCTTGACAGTGAATCTATCGATCGGAACCAAAGTGTTGAATACTCTAGTCTTTTTGAAGTTGATTCGGTAACCTGAGCGACACTCACAAGCATTTGGTTATGAGTATTTGGCCGTGCATGATATGTGTTCACCGGCGCCGTTGTCAGTACGGCCGGTTCACAGTTTGGTAAACTGGACAGTGTGTAAACACAAATCAGTTCCATCATGCAAAGGATCACGAGCATCACTGAGTATGAATAATGGCCACTTATCAAAAGGTCACCAAACGGTGAAGCATATCTTGTTTTCCAGACACCCCCAAAAGAGTGCTGTAAAACGTTTTCGTTCTGTGACGTGTGATCATGAGCTGATTACCCTCATACAATTTTTGGGTGTGATGTTTATAATATTTTGTGACTCTATAGCGCTATTTGGCAATTTAGTAGTAACTAGTATTTCTGAATAAAAGTGGACGACTTGAAACTCAGCTACTCACGAAATCACACTCCTGAATCATATATTACTAGCCTTTTAAAAATCTTAAGTCAGTTGCGCAAAGTGTGTGGTTTAAACTTTAGTTACTCCTTCAGTGGATGTGACTGAACATCACATAACGGCTAACAATTACAACACCTTTAAAACACACTATACTCTGATTAGGTCCGTCGGAATGATGAGTTGTTTATTACGACATGAAACAGAAGTAGACTGGGCAAGTCCTGAGTGCCTAGCTGATGAGAACCGACCTTGAACTTAGCAGCACTCCTAGTGTCCATTTACTACCTTTTCGCACTGGTTCAGTTGCTTTCCCGCATCGAACACTTAGGTGGTTCTTGCTGAAGGCACGTTGACCGCGGAAAATTTCCAGTATCTTACAATGTCTGACTCAATCGGTTTACAATTAGTGAACTACTGTGAGCCTGGCTTTCATCGTTTGTAGCAGTGAATGATATTCTTAGGTACCGCGTTTCGGATTGCCGTTGGCCCCGACACCGTTCTCAAATGAGGCAGGGTAACAGAGAGACAATTTTATTGAATGAAAGTCGCAGAAGAATAAAAACAAAACGGCGAGGAACTCTTTTTGGGAAAACGAAGAGCCAGTGTTGTAGCCGACAGAATATCACCACTAGATTCGACACATAGTAATGTCTAGGATTGTTTCCAACAGGCGGCATCGACGATCGCAAACCCTCCAGCTCTGTAGGCACGTCAATCCTGCTCAGCGGGACGATCAGGGCTGTCATAGACCGTGACCCCGTCATCACACGATCTCCTTAAGGTTCCCTCCAACCATCGACAGTCACAATGAACTATGAGATGTGCGGCGGGCACACTGTCACGAAAAAAGTATATGAGCTAATCAGCAAGCACTGCCCCTCCTGATCATCAACGCTTCCCAAGCCACCAGTTGGTCACATGACCGACCCATCTGATACAGACTGGTTGCCACAGTCAACGGTAGTCGGACGCCGAGGATCAAGATAAACCTTTCGCGTGAATGGGCTAGGTCTCTGGTTGGTGGAACAAGGCTGAGCGCGAACGCGAATTGTAAACCCTGCCTTCAGTCGACAAATAGACGTCTTCGCAAAGCCACCAGTGATGTGCTGCGGTGGAAGTATCACATGATTTTTCTGTGCCTGTCGACACTTCATTGCCAATGCTACAGGCTGACGAGATGGCGCTATACAGGTAGGTGAAACGAATGACATTTTCGGGAGGAGAGCTGGCAGTAACAGGGGACAACACTGAAGAATGAAGATGAAAACTGTGTGCCATACGAATCATTGTAATCATTTAACTGATTCAGCATGTTCTGCAGGTTAACTGCAGAAGAACCAAGTTAAACAATGTCGTCTGCCTACGCAATATCAGGTGGGCTACCATTTCATCAAAGCGTACATTCTTTGCTGTACTCTAGGGCCTAGTACAATCTCAATTCCACTTTGGCTGGAAAGGTTGGGTTCGTCGTCACCGAAGGCCGTGAGAACTATTCGTCGATCCTTGTGACATTATTCGATGGAGAATCCAAGTGAATAACATGTCAAGATTATGAAAGTATTTTTCACAAAATCAGTTCCAAACTTGATGGTGCGCTCAACAGAGCAGCTTACTGAACTCTATGTCGGAGGGTGTGGACAATGAAAGCGCCAACGTCTACCGGATGTCTTCCTTGAAGAGAAGATAATTAAGAACAAGGAAGTCGAAAGGTTAAAATGTGTGATGTACCTCTTCAAGGAACGAAAACTAACAAAAAACGAATGTGTGTGAAAAGAAGTGACAGATGGATCGCCCAGGAAAACTCGAGTCAATAACATTCATACACACGATGTCTGATGGTAATTGCAGGGACTCAGCTGACGCTGAAGTTCCCACCCTGACAGATTGCCCCTAGTTAACTTACTCAACAACGCGGTCCAGGTATTCCAACTGTGTAACCACCTCGTTATGTGATCACTATGTGCCTTTGTCTAAACTGAGAAGCTTGGAGAATGGAAGATGGGGAGTTGAACATATGACTCTGTTACTACCTAACGACCCTTGAGCCACTTCACAATGTGATGGGAGATCATCAGAAAGGCAGTAACTAATCGCTTGCACTTAGATGCCCATATTATCTTATCCAGGCTGTACAGTCAGGACGGTTTTTTACCTAGCTTAATTTCAAACTCTCGACTGACATTGACTTACTCGGAGGGAGGAGAAATTTTGTGAAGCTTGTTTAGTAAGTTCACTGACGCAACGAGAATCCAAATATGTTGTAGCTGTACCGATCATTCTGGACACACTTTTCCTAGCTGTGCGTTCATAGCGACCGAGGTTTGTTCCCAGTAATCGTTGGATTTTCTCATCTGAGCAAAAAGGGGCACTATTTTCGTTAATACGACATGGTGATCACTCCTAGTACCTTCTTCGCTCGAATGCCAGCCAGCGGTCTTAAATTTATGGGCACACGACCACTATGAAAACCACTGAATAAAACGGGCGCAAAGAAAGTGACGAGTTGAGTCCAGGTGGGTACTTCGACATGTGGGACACTAGTTGATTTGTTACCTGTGGCTCCCCCAAACGACTAGCCTAATGAAGGTTGACTTGGTCCAGATGTTCCGTATAAATCGTAGTGGTTATTTTGTGTTGCATTGTAATATTTGAGATAAAGAGACTATGAGAAAGGAAATGCTAGACAGTGAAGCAAAACAGGAAGTGGATAATGATGTAACGATGTCACTTCCGAAATAACAATAACTTCTGAAGCTTCCTGGTCCTTGAAGCTGAGGAAGAGAGTGGATTTGAGAAGCTTCTTTCAGAATCTGACCTGTGAGACAGTACGGAAGAATGTTCTCGTGAAGTATCTAGTCCAGGAATCATTGATTGCACCGTGTGTGAAACCAGAGACTATGACAGCAATGTCTCCTTGCTTTTTCTACTACCTTTGCTGGTTATACTTTAAGCCAGTTCAAACTGTTAACGTAGGTTAAATGTTGTCCACCGCAAATGGTAACACACTGACAATCACAGTCAGGCGTTGGAAGATCAGTGTCTTCTATTCGAAGGTAGGCTTTTTGGCTTACTCTCCAAGTACTATTACACAGTTGGCAATACGATATAAATGGTCTTATGTGACTAGTTTTTGTCCAACTGCTCCACTTTGGCAAGTGCGACAATGTTACGCCCACTAGGACAAAAGCCTTGTCGAAATGGTTCCCGATCAACACCTAGAATAGGCATGACCACCAAGTCAATGCGACTGAATAAATGAGGTTCGTCAAACACTTCGAAGATATTGACTACCAAGTTAGAATATGCATCGCATCAATAATGAACAGATGAAGGCCCAAACTTCACTCGGTTTCCTAAGAAGTGGTGGTGTTGAAAGTGTAAAAAAATAACCTCTGCCCGCACACGGAACTCAACTGTGCCTTACAGCCTCCACTCATTGTACATGTGGTTACGGACGTGATCTCCTCGCTCCTTGTAGGTTTTAACGACAGCATTGCATTTGGCACCGCCATTAGTTGGATACCACTTCAACCTACCAACATGTGGAATATTCGCTGATCAACCAGAAACACTTCGCCGCTTGTAGTAAATTTAATTAAATTGGTAGCTGCGCTCCCCGGGGTGTAATCCAGTTCCCAGACTTAGCGACACCTTACAATCCATTACAAACCATCACACCTTTTTACTCACACGTGTGAAGTGGCATCAGACCACAAACAACCAAACCAAATTTTTATCGTTCACCTTATTGGACAGTTTGTCCCGTAGTCTACCTGCAGTGTAATCCAAGCAGTCCCATTTGTCGAGTTCACACAAAAATAACTCACTGAGAAAGATGCATAACCTAATTAAAATGCACGAGTGAAAAGGCATGGGGCCAAAAAAAGCGGAATCTTGATCTCGAGAGCAAACTTAACGACGTTGTCCATGACGTTGTTCTATAAGTAAATAACCCGGTTATGAGCGCTGTCAGTTTTTCACTTGTATCTTTTAGCAACGTGTTTGATCAACTGTCCTCACTTGACTTAAAACTTGATCGAAGCAAAAAATTTAGGCCACCAAGGCGGGTTTGCAAATGCCTGTCATAAGGCCTCTGCTAAGTAGTCGCGTGCATTACAATGTCGGCATTCCTGGAGGCAGACACGATTAATAGTCTTCTTAATTTTACCTAGCATAATGTGAATTTTCATTTCGTCACGTAATCAACTAGTCACCGAGTCTCATGAGACATCAAATCGCCGGGCGAAAAGTTACACGGCGTAGCACACAGTGTATGTCAGCTTCCATTATACGTGACCGGAAGATTTGAATCTACGGATTTTCAAGATTGAGGTACGTGAAACTACTTCTTTTCTGTCGCTCTCCTGATGGTGTGTGCAAATCTCCGAATCGGATAGTAACTTCAGTACAACTAGTTGATGGTTGTCAACATCAAGAACTGAACAGTCAGGACACTTGTTGTATCATAAGTTCTTGGAGGCATAATCGACTATCTTTCAGGGTTCAGTGTACGAAGTACGTTGTTACGTGATGAACAGCATGGATCCTGGAAGGACTTTTCTTAACTAGCAAACCTACTGGAGGCCACGGACAAACAGAATAAAAATACTCATCGGAGTGATAGAATACAACAAGTGCTTACAATGTATACATTAAGACTTCGTTAGCTCTTTTGCTATTGAGAACTGTTTGAGTGTTTGAACTCATCCGTGTACTGTCGGTATGTTAGAAGTCGTCTCATTTCGACACACCATGCGTTACAGCAGTCATTGTATCCTCTAAAGCATGTTCGTTCGCTTATTCCAAATCACAATCCGCTATTTCCTGAGGATATAACGGTAAACGAATCGTCGGAACTGCAAGCAACAGTCTTTCTGTGTTAAGGTAGGCGCAAATGGATCACCTTAACGAAGGTTATGTTGACACCGTTTTCAGCAGATGACTGTAAGGCATCATTCGGTTTATACATGTATGATGCGGGCTCTGACCACTCTAATTTGGACACTCATGAAACAACGTACTGAGTGTTCTGTTGCCTACCTATTAGACTATGCATGTTTCATAAGTGAATGGTAATGTCTGTCATGATGCCTTCTCTATATTCAAATTTCATCTGTTTACACACATCTCTGTTACGATTCAGACTAGCATCTGATTAGTGTGAGTTTTAGAGTGTTACACTAATCTGTAAAGCTGCAGTGATTCTAATGGATTTGATGGTTTGTCTTTAGGCGACTTTCCGAAGTTGCGTGATAGTGTCCAGTGTGAAGAACAGTGCGGTATTCTACACCTTTACAATCAATCTTGTAAGATATATGCTTTCAGTACTCATCGAATTAAACGGCAGTAAAAAGGCTGGTGAACGATGAATTATTGGCTTGAATCACCATCAAAAGTGTGGTTTTCTACAATTCCTATAACTCTAAAACGAACGGAAACTTTTTCCGATTAAACATAAAATTGGTGTAAAAATCGAACAGTATGTGTCTTTGCGCCCTTTGCTGGTTGTCATTGAACATGAGTAAATAACGGCCAGGTAAAATCTTTCTACGAAAAGCTTCTACTAGTTACGGTTATAACAGTCTCACAGTCCTAACTGAATTTTCTACAATAACCTGAGGTTTTCGAACTTAATATTCCAATTATTGCATATTGAGCACTCACTTCCTGGTCGTTTCCGTAGGGTGCTGAGTGCGAACACGGACTACCGAGGTTGTTCATGTCCATGAAACCCTGGGCAACAGATTGTTTTTCCGTGGTAGCCATTTGATACAAACACAAGTTACCGTGTGACAGCTGTGGTCACAACTCCCGGCTGGGTAAATTTATGGTGCACACAAAGAGACGCGCATCCACCGCCGTTGTGAGCAAAAGTTCAATTACTTCTCGCAATGCATTGGTCCAAACTCTAGACCAATCCACGCTATCGGTTCATGCACATACACACGCACTCACGGACGCGCCGTGGGACAGAGGCACAGCTGTCGATGCTGTTGGTCCGGTCGAGGGTGGTCACGTGGGCAAACTGGTCTGGTTTGCCGACTCGTCCGATGCGTGGCCATAGGTAAAATGTGACCCACATTGAGGTACAAGTTCACTCTGTTCAAGCTATCTTCCGTGGGGAAAAACATGTCAAGTATCAAAACCGAGTTTCTTCTAAAGATTACCAAACAGAATGAATAGTGGCTTATCCTTCGAAAATAAGGCGTGGAAAGAAGTATTGTTCGGAAAATTTGTTGACAACCCAATACAAGTTTTGCTTTACCATATTTAGAGGCCAGTTGCCGTAAAATGCTGGCAAGTAAATGGAGGCTCACAGTTATGAGTATGAGAACAGGAATGTCGCAGTCAGAGATATATGTTTATGCATATGCATGTGTGTGATGTGTGTGATAGAATGTTTACAAGATTTGCAACCTGACAAAGGGGAAGAACCTGGGTTACAAGATTTATTCCTCCAACAATCAAAACTGTTCACAATGTAACTTTACTAATCAACCATATATATACATATGTATACAATTTTCATTTTTGGCAAAATAATTCTTGTGTCCCAGGATCTCCTTTGTCAGGTTTCAAATCCTGTGAATCATCTATCACACATATTATTATTGGAATTGCCAACACACAGGTGTCTTCTTTTATGTGCCAGGTAGAAGTATATGTATGAAATGTCACCATTCCACCTTGTTATCATCTTCACTGACTCTCACCTTGTTCTATAATGGCTCCTGTAGACGTCAGTTTCGGTGAACTAAAAAGTGTTGTCACTTAACGTCACCTGAAAGTCGGTAAGTTTCGTATATGGTCTGAGTTCGATCAACGCTAAATGCCAATTCTAGGTTTCAGTATTGAATGAACACCAAACCAGAGCTTGTGAGAATGTGGTTTGAAGAAGTGTTTTACCAAGTGATACTCAGGGGCAACTGTAGATGAACCCATCAGTTTAGTTCATTCCATTCTGCTGCTGTTTAACAGAAAAATTATGAATGTTTTCTCACTTTCACTAAAGGATTTTGATAAGCCTAAAAGAATCGGTAGACAGATAGCACTTCAAATTCCAAACGAGTCAATCCTTTGTTCTCCAGTCATCAGTGTCTCGCAAGTTTATGAGAAATTCGGGGATGTGGATAAATGCAAATTGAACGCCAATCGTATTTGATCACACCTGGTACAAGCGTTTCGGTTGGGCCACTTCAGAAGGAAGTATTAAACTCACGTCTCTCTCTTATAAGAGGTCACCGGCATTACATATCCTCGTCCGGAATGGAATTTACACTCCGGCCGTCGTGCTTGTGAGATCAGGGTGGTAACCACAACGTCAGTAACCTCACAAAGTCAGGACCAAATGATCCAGTCCAAACACTTAACCACAACCGTGTACGGTTGGTGTTCAGCTGGCCCGATGATTCCGACAGAAGTGTGAACAGAATCGCTGTTTGCAGTCCCAACGATAATCCCGTGATCAAGACTTCTCAGTCAGTTTGAAGTTACTACATTCCGGATTTGTAGGTTGCGATCAAGTATGGGTAGTGTACAGTCTAAACTAATCAAAACACCCGAATTTCTCATGCACGTAAACTACTTTAAGTCGGTTCAATGAAGTCACTAATTTCAGCCTAACTGAGAAGTCATTGCAAGAAGTGATTCTGTTCATTTTTCTTTCGGAATGATTGTGTAAGCTGAAAACCGTTTGCAAATGACTGTGTTAAGTGTTTGGATATAATCATTATGTCATGCGTTTTGTGAGGCCAGTAACGCTGTGGTTACCAAGTTGATCCTACGTACACTAGCACTGCGACCTCTGGTCCTCACGAGAATTTGCGTCGACATGCTCCGAGGTGCTCTCGGATATGCTCTGCTAAGAGCGAGAATTGAGTAAAGTGTTTTAATTTGAAATGGGCCAGTAAAGAGGTCTCTCTGAATGCGGAGATTGCGATAAGGGGTGGGTAACGTCCTACTAGAAACGTTCAGCATAGTTGTTTATTTACTCACATTCGATTAATCCAATTTGGCAATCCTACCTCATCACCAGTCATCACTCATTTCATGAAGTGATCAGTTCTCTAGTTTTCGTCTCACCTTGTTTTGTATCTATGACATTTCGGGATCAAACTGATGTGGGGTTAAATAGAAAGCAGCTCACCCACTTTCAAACTACCGCCTTACTGGATAGTTTGGTAGAAATGCCAAGTTGGCCGAAGTTTCACAGTCTGTCTGTTAACTCACGCAAATGCAATTGTTTGACATTCTCATTCAGCCTGTTAACCAATACCCATCTTTCTTGCAATTAAAGTACCCATATGTTAGATGATTTTTGTTGAATGTCTGGGTGATATTCGGGCGTCGCCAAGACGTACTCACTACATGTTGATGGAGTGTACACTAAAAGCAGAAGGCTACCTGTATAAGCCTGACGTTCTTCTCAATCCCACGTCAGGCAGTCTGTCTAATTATGGGGGTGAGGATGCTCCTCCACTGAGTATACTGTCCAAATGCTTTTATAATCTCGGATTTTGAATTGATTTGAATTGTTTCTTGCGGTCACAGGGGCTGTGAGGTTTTGACGTGTTCCTGTGATCTCCTGGCTGTGGAGCGAGTGCTGCATATCCATATTGTGAGGAGTGTTACTTTGGTTTGACGTAAAATTCTGTCGAATTTCAAGAAGCTAATAGTCAGTAGCCTGACGGATTAATCGGGAAATGCATATAACAAAACTGTGGGAATTAATATGTGCATATTTTTGACCGGGCTAAGATGTAGATTTCGGTCGAATCTTCATAGGGCAATTCGTCAGCGGTCAGTTAGCAAATTATTCCCCACGGTAATGTATCAGTGAGTACAGTGGAAAATTTGGTATACGTTTTCAGAATTACATTGAGTATCTAAGTTCTGTGAATGTGAAGTTTCTTTTCTCAATGCATACAGCTTGTTCACAAGGTATCTCTCATAAAATGCTTTAAGCTTTTGAGTAGACGTCAGTGCTCAGGAGATCCACATTACCATCTTCACAGATATGAGTTTTATTAGACATTTCAATCGAATCACAGATGGCTGCATAGTTTTTATTTGGTTCGATCACGACTATTGGTTTCAAAGATCGCCTTAACATTCAGTCATTAGAACTACCGATCTGAAGGTTGATTCTTACGAAAGTGAATTGAAACTTTCACGTACATTTTGCGTAATTTGTATGTGCACATTGTATTTTGAGCGTGGGTTATAACAAGGGATCTCTAACTAAAATCCACTGTGCACTCCATGGAAGGCATCTCTACCTTCCAGACCATCTGACTGCCTTCGCTTAACAAATGGTTGTATTCGATGATTGCAAAGATGGCGCATTTTCTTGGACAGTGAGTAGTAAGTTCAACTTTTAGCCAGTTTTTCGTGTGTGTGTGTGTGTGTATATATGTAGTCGAAGTCACAGGCAATACATTTTGGGCTTTGGTAGAAAGCGCTGGTTGAATTTATGGCTTTGTTAAGCCAGGCGAAGCTGCTTATTTTGTGAACACAGATGGCTGGATTGGGATTACGGAACAGCTATTTATCGACAAGACGTTAAATCAAGTACCGTTGAACCACAAAGTCCAGCATAGGGTTGTTGTACAAGGATTATCAACTTCATTGATCTTTTTAACTTATAAAATTTCCTACCACGAACAGTACCTTTCTCTGGCTCTGTACTGAGCCCCTTTCCTGTTGACACCAGAGCTATATAGGTGATGTCCTGTGGGTAGCGTTGATGAAGACTACCAATTTCTCTCTAGACACAGTAATCCTATCTGGAGTGAATGTTGGGTAAGTTTTCATTGGGGGTAAATTAGATCGGATGACAAGCAGGACTTACGTAATCTGCACTTGGATAAGCTCAGTATCACTGTTCACTGAGGTTCGTACACAAAAAGTAAACTCTTCTATGACGTCTGTATATACATGGGACGAAATACCTGGATCGATACGATGGTCCGCCACTGACAGACGGTTAATGACTGATGAGTCAAGTGCATGCCTGCGTTCAAGCAGTCTACTTCTTGACTGTTCTACCGACTTTATGTACTTCGTTGAAACACGTCCACTGATCATCAGACCAACATTTTCGCTGGTACATCTGAAATAACTGCTCCATCCCTCAGAGTTGAATGTACGTATCAATACTGGGAATGATACCTGTACGGTTGTTGGAAGAAAATTCCAACTTCTCAGTGGTATTCTTAAATCAGTTCGAACTCACTCGAAGCCTATCTTTGAACCACAGCGACGCTGACGATACGTTGAAGAGTCGCGATCAGTCAGATTATCAGACACAAAAATATTTCCTCAATGGTTATGGAACATTCTTTGATCATTTCTTAGAATCAAACGTAGTACTCACCTCTTTACCATACACCTGTATTCTTTGTTCATATCCGAAGTGGTTCGGGCGTCTTTGTACTCACTCTCAGTGACAGGGCCATAAAAGGGGAGGACATGTGTCGTTCGATGAAATTGTTTGTCACTCAGATGATCAGTCGAGTGCGAGAATTCTGATCTTCTAGTGTCAGACGGCGTGCTTTTCATCGATTGCTATTATCCATCTTTGCCCATGACGACGGGTCTACATGTTGATTCTGACAGTGTTGCCATCACACTGTTCTAGTCTTTTGGTTGTTCAATATAGTGATAGTGTATCGCCATCAAAAGTGGCTTTGTTTTAATGAGAGGTTTTGGAACCTGAATGATAGATGTGCAAACGTGTTTTTTGCCACCTAACACTGTTAGGAAATCTTGTCTGATTTGAAAAAACTAACATGTGCTTTTTTAATACAGGTGTCTAGTATCTCATTCTGACTACATTAGGATGACGTTAAATTAGATTGTGTTTAATTACGATCGCTTAAGTATAAAACATTATGTACAATTTTAAGACAATCAGTCGGAACGTAACATTCTTGGGATCGTGTCAACACTGTTCCGTTTGGCGTGGTCGATGCAGAATCAATTCCTCGTCATCACTTTATAAAGAAATTCATGTAACTTGATCCAAGGAATTACTGATTGTTAACCATTCAACGAATACAATTACGATTCGGATTGAATCTGGGTTGACATCTGTCCGCGACATCTATTCTGTTTTGTAGATTGGTCACGGTTGACTATAGTTAACTGGTAAGTTAACGTTCGAAAACCCATAAGCATAGTAATATACGAATTTTAATTAATGTACCGTGTAGTGTCTTGAACCAGATAGGCGATGTGAGCTTTATGTATAAAAATCAGCTTTGAGTTTACACTAGTACAGACTGCGTGAGTACACGGGTGTTAATTTTACTAGATTTGGTTCTGGACTCAATTCTATTCGAGCTCAAATTCTGCTCTCTTGTGTGGTCTGAGATTGGCCAAAATGCTAAAAATGACTGATTCATATAATAGTGGACATCTTTGATTTCGCCATCTGGATATGTGGTTTAGATACAAGCGGAATATTAGCATGGGAAGTCGCGGGAAGAAACATTGACTGATACATTGAATCTGTAAATGGAACAAGGGACAACTTTTACGTACCCATGAAACTAGGTGAAACATGTACAGATCATCCGCAACACAGCAAACCACGACTAGCTGACTTAGCTGGTGTTGAATATAGATTTTTGCAATCAAATTTTCTAGCAAACAGTCAGCAGTGAAAAGAACAATAGTGGTTTCTAGGTTATTTGCCTCAGATATTAAATAAACAGGATGCTTTCAGGCCATTCTGAAGAGGCCAGATCATGACCTTTATAAAATCCTAACTAGTTATGTTTAAATCGACCAAGATATAACCGATTTTTGTTTAGTTAGTAGATAATCGTACTTCTGATGCATTATTTTCATTGCGTACGTTTCTGTTCAAAAGTAAGAATCAATGCAGTCAATTGGAAAACTTATCTACTACACTGTGATCGGTGCCACCTACTTCATTCTGTCTATCATCTCAGATAGGACTTTTGGCGCCAATTCGAGTAGACATACATAAGCCAAAATAACAGAGCACTTCAAATTATAGTGAACGAACAAATTCTGAAGTGACTTGCAAACAGTACGTCTCAGCTACTTAAGCAGGCTGATGTATCTTCTCATAATGCTACTTCATACGTTATTAAATTCTAATCGCCAATTGAATACTTTCACAGCAGTTCATTATGAAAGTAAAAAAACGCCGTTAGCCAAATGGGATGGAAGTTCAGCGAATTTGAAAACAGTGGTCACCAGTTTATTGCCAAAAATCGAATACTGTTACGTTCGAACTACTGTACTGGTCTAATGGGCATCCATGGAAAAGAATATACAGTGAATTTCTTGTTTGGCACTTTTTAAAAGCGTCTCTACTCTATACGAATATATGAAACGTTAACAACTGCCCGGTTCCGCAGAATTCCAAGATTAAGTGCATTGACTCAACGCCTATAGTACTGGCATCGAGTGGCAGTTGTTCCACGAAGAAGACAAAAGTGTACCTTTTCAAACGGCCTCGTTCGACTTCACGTTATGTAAGTAAACTGGTGTAAAACGCATTCTCCTTTTTCGGGAAAATGGCTCACCGAGACTTACCCGTCAATGCTGAAGTGATGATAACATGTTGTCTTGAACCGTTTACATATGTTCAGTGTTAGGACATGGTAATGAGTTGCTCACGTTATCGGGACGTGTGCGCACAACTCTTGTCTTATTGAATGGCCATTGTGCAACCAAACGAATGTCATGATGCACTTTTGTTTGTAACAGAAGAGAGCTAAATAACTGCTTGTCTGTAGGCTTGTTTTCCCACTATGCGACTGTAACATTCCAGGACTGCTAAACACTACTCTTAACAGGATCAATCCCAGGAAGCAGCGAACGAAAAAGCTGGAATGGTCTTCCGAGATGAGCAACAAACAGAAAAGTGAACACGTTTTGAATGCATGTCAAAAAGTTGTTGGTGTGAGAAGTTGACATAAAACATCACCCTCTTCTAGAAAATCCAGAACTTTCCTTTGGAAAGCTGTTTTGTTGGACACAATATGTTATATCCAGGAGAATGTTGGAGTCGAGGGTGTTCTGCTAATTAAGTCAACACGTGCAAAACAGAAGCTCAGCCCAGTGCAAAGAACTTATTTACGCACAGCGTTTATCATCGTGGCTTACCAAGTGATCAGTATTTGGCTTGGTAATTGTCTCACTGTGAGATATCCGTCCGTGGTCTATGTGCTCGAAACAATTAGTCATCTTCCTTTGTGCAACCCACTAGTAACCCACAGTTTACCTTTTGGGACGAACAGTTGTTCGTCGAAGTTACGGGTAGTCCATCACCAACAATTTACACTGGTCTCATGAGGGAACAACGTCACAGTTTCTGTTGAAAAACGAGCTGGCCCGCACCACGGCGTCCACCTGAACAATCATTGGTGTGAAAAAGTGGGGGTTATTTAACGCTATCGGTGAAACGGGTAAGCAGAAGACAGCCATGCGGTTTGGACAAGTAAGAGGAGTAGTGAACGATCATCTCCGAAAGACGAACAAATTTCCATATGCTAAAGGGAGATATCGGATAACTAATTTCCTAGACGTTTGTGCATCTACGAGATGGAGTGCTCTGCATACCAACCGTGGGCGCTTTGATAGAAGCCACAAACTTTATCTGAAGATAGTTGTGCGAGGATGTTTGTATGTAGTTATGCTTCCAGTGTCTCTTGAAATCAATCTAGGTGTTATGACGAACTTCGTTTGCAAACTTAGACATCCCCTTTATTTTTGCATTAAGTTTAAACACCGGCTACACACCCTTAACACAATATTAACTAAAGCTTCAGGAAAGCACTTGATGAATCTACATTTTATCTAAACTGTTCCTAAATGAGGCCATTACATACTAACACATAACTGACAGTAAGGCACGAATCTCAAAATCATAGTCAAATTTCACTTTTAGCCCACATGGGATGAGCTGAAAACGTATTGCATACACACTTTGTAATATTATTTGGGTCTTCCCCCTAAATGGTTGTCAGTTTCCTGGACTTTTCTATATTAAGCGTTAGACGTACGTTGTGTGTTTTCTTTTCTTGTCAAAACAATACTGTCGCTAACTTAACGCTACTCGGTGGCTGTTAAAAGTTTGATGGCAGCTTCACTCATTTGATACAGCGCACAAAACGTCGAAAACTCAAGGCAGAAACAAATCCATGAAACTGCTTATTTGTGGCACGAAGATGCAGGACAACATTGAAATTTCTTCATTGCTCAAGCCAATGCGGGACGAACTGGAAAACCTGACTTGAAATTGAAATTGAAATTGAAATATATTAGATCAGTTGTCCAGTTGTATTTTGCAAAACACAAAACTGACCGTAGTCATCTTAATATCAATTTGAAAATTAAACACTTATCAGAAGATTTACGACGCATAGATAAAGACAGATTTTTTTTCCAAATATTTTAGAATCATGACTATCTCAACATCCGAAAATGACACGTTTTATTGAACGTAGAATACAGAGATCGGGGCTGACTCTAAATTTGCGAAAAAATTCATGTTTAAGTAAATACACTACTCACGAATAGCTAATAGGTAGGAAACAGTCATTCTTAATGTAGTTCATTTCGGTATATTCATCAGTGAAATCTATGCCGATAACTTCGTCATTACTGTTTTCAACAAATGATAGTATTTTTTCTGCTATATGGAACTGAAATCGATAGACTTCGAAGTATTACAATCAAGCCGCGTTCCTGGGATTTAACGTTGCCGTTTATCGAGTTGGTACAGCGTACCTGTTGTGTTCTGAAGTTTGCGCGCGCGCGCGCGCAGCACGTGTGCGTCCGTCTGAAGACGTTGTATGTATGATTCATAGGACGTAGCACTGTGGTACCCCAGTTATTCTTTACTTGGTAGGCTCTCTCCGACTGTCCTGTGATTACCTACGGTTGAGTATTTAGTCCCATGCCTTTCTTGTCCCGTTGTTTATTCTGCAGTTGCGTATGCATGTTAATGAACAGAACTACTGTAGACTGCTCTTTTAGCCCTGATCTAGACAAACCCTTAAAATCGAAGAGCCTACGTCGCCGTCACTGACTCAACACAACAGCCAGCTGGATCGCTTTCATTTACTTGGACTGAGTTATAACCCCGTACTTTTATGTTATCAGTATTCACACCGAGTAACGTGTAAAATTGTATCATACAGGAACAGTGAAATTGCCTGTTCATAAGCATTAACAGCCATTTAACAGACTGCTCTCAATTTACGCATGTGAACCTAACCTCAGTTTCTTGTTTAAGAGTTGTGAGATGCATGAGACATTTCAACAAACTCTTTGGCGTTATCGAAATGCCAGTTGCAGTTGGTGCCACGGTAGATTAATAAAGCAACCACAATGTTGTAATAGCCCTGCCTGTCAAAATTGGAGACAGGGACACCTGAATGATGAGCAGTCACAGGATCACAGAATCACGAAAACACTTACCAAAGAGATGAAGAATACAGCAGACAACGGTATCAAAGAGAACAAGGGGGGGTGAGAAATAATTCCGGACATGATAAAATTTGTGCTAGCATTTGCTGATCGGCTATTGGTTATAATTTTAAGGTGGTAGTGCAGGTAATTCACAAAAAGCGTAATGTAGCAATGAGGATCACCAGTTCCATAAAGGTTGTTGATGGGAAGGTTGGGGCCAGCTTGCGATGTTTTCAGAGGAGATAACAAACAATCACTATCCCGGGTGTCTGATTACTGATACACTGTAGAATCTGTCTTGCAGATGCTCATTACATCATGAACCCAGCATTAAGAGCTCGCTCATATATAAATTTGTCTCAACCTGTGGGAGTTAACTTTCTCAGTTACCCTTTCTGGAACTAGCAAACTTGTGGGGCGTTACGGAAGCACTGTGGAAACCCAGTTGCTACTAGCTCATAAAAGTTCGTGTCTTATGAAAAAATCTGTGATACCTCATACCTTCTTGAATTAAAACTGGCAATCCCAGCCTGCTCGAAATGACTGTGCCTGTTTGGTTAAAGACAGTTGTTGGCAAATTTTACAGCTTTGGGGGAACATCGTGAGTGAAGAGGTATGTGCGAAGTTCTACGTGTCTGTAAGCTGTATATTATGAAGCGAGTTACCTACTGTTAATCACAAGTATTACAGACTATTTTGTTTAACAGTTTTCCACCTTCTTATTGTTTACTTCATATTACTGGTTTACACAGTTGAGCTTCACGAGGTTGTATGGAAAAATGTGATATTTAAATTTTTGCACCCCAAGATAACAGGTGGAGCCAACGGACAACCGAAAACTTTTAAATATATCACAGCGGTGCAAAAAACGAATAAAATTGAAAGAACAGTTTGGAAGGTTTAATTTTTAATATATGAATCTGAAAGATTCTTTTGTGGTGGAAATGTTTGACAAAGTAACGCCCGGAAGATTTATTGCAAGAGGATAATGGAAAAACGTATGCAGATTCAACGTTAAACCTCCACTTTTCACTCGAGGTCATCCAGGCTCGATTGACTACTGCAGAAACAAAGATGGATTTTGAAAAGTGAATACGTGATTGTCCAAGGTTGAAAACTTTTAAACAGGAGATGACCTTGCGTGTGACGTTTAGAGTGTTTGCCGTCTGAAGGTGCAAAGACTGGTGTAGCCTGAGGCTTTTCGGAATTTCTCGTGTCCATTGAATGTTGAGAGATGGATGTCTATTTTTCTGTACGTCTGACTGTGTAGTATATATGAAACCAATTTTCGGAGCAATGTAGTTCCCGTTTCTGAGAGCCCCGCATCCCTCATATTCCATAGTCAGTTGTGAATCTATCACCAGGTATGTTTTGATAGAACACTTACTATTTAGACAGACAAAGTTTTCAAAAGTTTGTTTCAGACTCAATACATTTATAACCAAGGTATCTATTTATTATGAACCGAAATCGTCATTGCTATCATTAACTCTGCCGAACATGTGACTGGATCCTATCCACTAACCGCCTGCAACTGACCATATAAATACAGAACAGGAAAAATGAAACCTAATCAAAAATACACAAGTACCCTCTTGTCTTCCGAGGCTCACCATGGCGTCCAGGAGTATATACACACCGACTGGAATAGGCGAAATCGGGGTGTATGTACTAATGGAAGAATAGTGCCAGCGATGAACACTTCAAATGATTCACAATGACCTTCAAAGAGTGTGCGACATCAGGAAAAAGTTGTTTTCGTAGTTTATTCAGACACACGTTTCAAAAAGCAACTAGGCTAGATTACAGCGACTCTAGGGACGTAATAGCTTTGATTACCTTCACCCAAGTGGTTTAATGACACATTGATTTTCGGACGGTTTCGCCGCTCTCATTACATTGACTGATCATTTGAGGATTTGCCCTTTTTCTTTATGTGTAATAACTGACAATACTTTATTTTTGTATGGCAAGGTCTTTGCGTCATTTTTCGCATGTCGCTCAAACCGACTAAAATGACCTGGCATCATAGTACAAATTAATGCACACCGGTCCGCTGTTTTCGTTTGCACAGCCACTTGACGATACTACACGGATCTTTTTACCAATTTTTAGGCACGTCGTACTCCAGAAATCGTCCCGCTGCAGATGTCCAGGGCAACCACAGAGCATATTCACATCCCAGATACTGGTAATTTGAAGTAATGTGGTGGTCATCCTGAATACTTGGAAACACTTCGTGAGGTCAGTGCTTTAATCAACATATTTTGTCCGAGCTGTGTGAATTCTGAGTTGCATCTCAGTGTTCTTTCATCATTGATAGCCTAGCGAAGTAGGCTTGTATCTACTCAGGCTATTCATTAATTCGTACTTGACCGCTACATGTTTATGGTTGACGATAGTGCCTGAACTACTGCCATCTATAGTTTGTGCTTTTCGATTCGCGCCGTGTGTTGACAATCCACGAAGAAACACGCCACACTGTGCAGTGAGTTTGTAATTTTCTACCCCAAGTAAGTGCACTACCACTGACTACCACGCACTACCACTCTGTGAGGTATTCCGAAACTGGTTAGTTTTTCCTGACATTACGGTAATGGGTTTCTGCACTTGCTAACAGGTGGCTAGTCGTCTTTGCTAGCCATCTAACTGACAACCGCGTCAACATTAGTTAAAGATCCAAGTGTCGGATATTTGTATCGGTAAACAATTGTTCTGTTTTTGTAATTTCCTGAATGACTGGACGCTCCGCTTCTTTGAAAACCAACATGTAAATAGTGTAAAGTATTGTTTTCCAGTGTTAATAACGTTGTACTGCTTCAATGTCTTCTGAATACTCCAAATTCACAAGTAGTTCTTTGCAAACTATTGAAACTCGATTATTTAAGTTCGAATGCTTGAAGGTAGTTTAGTTTTTTCTGTGTTCAACATAAAACTGCAGGCTCTCGCAACAATTTCTGGTCAATTCAATTTACTGGTTGGCTACCACACAAGGCCGCATCTGGTCATCATCCATTCTCGTTCGTGTGTTTGTTAGTTTCAAGTAATTGCACATTTCGGTCAGCTGGATCTGTCGTTTTTGCTTGTATATCACAACGAACCTGGCACTTATCAGCCTGAAGCGCGCTGTCCCCCTTATATCATTCTGGTCAGTGTGAAATATGTTTCATTGAATTTCTGGTCGTTACTGGTCTTTGGACACAGCCCTAGCTATAGATATAAGAGTTAACTGGAGAAAGACAATAAAAAACGTGAAAACCTACCTGACATTTTTTGTCAGTAGGAATCTACATCCATGCAGATTCTATAATTTTGATTTGGAGCTTTTTTCATGACTAAAGGCAAGTTTCTTGTGAGACTTCACAAACATCGGTTATCTGCTTTTGCGTGAATACGAAATAAGTACCGGTGTGGAATCATCGAGGATTGATAGGTAATGGGACATTTCGCCTGATATATATGGGGCTTCACTTCCAGGTGAGTGAAGCGTTCACAGCTACTACCTAAAATTGGCTGACCGTTTGCAAACGATAATTTGCTGGCACGAAATATGGGGGTCACTAGCATAATGTTCAAACCGATTGGCCCATAACAGTGTGGTCTGGGTTCAAATACCTGACTCACCAGCAATTATCACTTCTGATTTGTTCTACCAAAAGCGAAACCGAGACAGAGAACTGTGTACCGTTGTTCAAAAGCAACAATTGATGTTTTTGACTTCGTAATCTCATTGCCTCGTTTGTGAAAATGTTTGTGTGTGTGTGGAATTGCATCAAGGAATTCTTGTAAGCATGGACTTTTTCTGTTATATTTGGAAGTCACAAGGATGATAAAACTCTTCTTGTTCTCTGACTGCATACATTCTGATGCCAAAATATCGAACACACATTTCTTGGACATCGCGTTATTACAAAGTTTACTCCACCGTTTAAGGCTGCATTGTTTTGTTGAACGGATTTGACTAATTCCTCAGAGCTTAACAAATATATGCTATTGTTTGACAGCGGATTTTAGTGTAGATTTGAAACGGCACACTAAATAGCCATCACCGGGTTTTCACCTTCTTTTAATTCAGGTTACAGTTTCCCAACTTCAGAGTTATAAGTCCAATGTTCGAATGTTTTTAGGGTTGCTAATTGACCAGCAGGAATAGATTTAGCGTTTTCCGACGAATACGTACAGGAAACTATAAAACCGGCCGCGCAATCCACAAAACCGAATTAACCATCGATTTTTTCCACAGTACAGCTGGGTATATGTGATCTGTTAGTGGTAAAATTACCTATGAACTCCATCATATTGTTTGAATCACCTGATCCTTTTATCAGGCAACGGCACACGAGTACCTACGCAAACCAATGAAGTCCCCATTGGAATTACACAAACAACACAACTATTTGCGAAATTTCACTGCTGTGGCTTGTGAAAAATTCTACGCAAATGATTTGCGTTCGCGCACATTTGATGTGATCTAACTGAATGTTACTCAAAAAAACTTTGATATGGTTGCTGAATCAGTGGGGTCTTAGAAGTTCTGTTCATCATAAACGCTTGGTTGTCATACTTTGATGCAATGTTTGACTAGCGTAGACCCTTCGGAGGTAAAACAGCGGAAACTTGTCCTTATGCACTGAAATATCATGTGTAAACCCAAATATTCAAAACCAGGATGATGCCTCGCTCACTGTAGTGTTCAGATATGACTGACTGCCACGCCCAATCCAAATTGTGATTCACCTCAATAGACTAAAACCGATGACGAAAGAACTGAGTAAAACACTGAAAAATTACTTAGACGGAAATAGTTCAATTTATTGAATAGATTGAACTCACAGAAGGTACTTGTTCGTTAGGAAATAACAATCAGAACACTATGAAATGCCAGTATTTATTCAGGGCTGTGCGCTTCCGTTGAACTTGCTCGTGTGTTGTCTTAATTGGGTCGGAACTGTGTTACTGGATTCCGTATACTGGATCTAAGAGACAGCTGGAAATATCTTGGTAGTTGGAACAATCGAATGTGGTAATACAGTGGGGAGATGACCGGTGCGTACTCTTTCGTACTGTGTGCATTGTGGTCACGTTGCTCAGCTTAAACACTACATGGCGGGAGGTCAGTCGTCAAGAAGTAAAAAAGATATTACAGTTCACAAACATCACCAAAATTAGGAAAACGGTCATCATTGGATAATATGCTTCAGTTGCCAACTGTCTGAGCCACGATAACTCATCCGACCAAACCTTGTATAACCCTTACTTTGTTGATTTTATACACTTTCTCATGCGAAGTATTCCACCACGCACTACTATCCATTTCTCAATCGACTGCGACAACAGTAAGGGATGCCAAGCGCCAAGAACGGTTATTTGGCAACTTTACTTTATTTTCCAGTTAGCTTTCATTCAGAGAATCAGTTCACTCGCCTCTGACTGAGGAAAGTCCGTTTCGTAAAATCACAGGTGCCACGAGATGCAATCTACTAAACTTCGACGTTGATAGCGACATTTCTGAAGATAATTTGTCTCATCCACGACGAACAACCTCGTTTCATCGAAATGCAACTCCACCACCCTCATATAAGCCCTTAGAGTTTTGATTGTCCCTTATCTAGATCCTCACAAGCAACTAAGTCATCCTGCGCACTCAATCAACAGGTGAGCATGAAAATTATTGGAGTGAAAAGGTTTCTGGTTGTTTAAAATATGAAACAGTAAAAACTGTGTCCGAAAACTTAGAAGCTTCAGACGTTCCGCCAGTACATACATTTGTCGGTTTCCCACAGAAACCTCCACCTGTCCTACGACCATCTCAATCGACAATATCATCTACTTAATGAACATGGTATTCGGCAGTACTTGGCAGATGTGAATCTCAGTCGAAGTATGAAACCAAAATGGCTTATAGTAAGTTCTTCTACTTCGGTATACCACTGTCTCTAAATCAACGAAAATGTGAAAATCTCTCTGGCAAATCGAAAGCGTTGTGGTTTTGAGAATGACGCAATTGCTGACCGGAACTATGTAAAATGGTCATCAGAATTTAACGGGGAGTAGAAATTACAACATATTCCTGTTATGATTGGAATCATACAGTCTGTTTCTCGTGTTGTGGTCAGTTCACGAGCTTTACTGGATGTCAGGACTTTGGTCACAATAGTGCAGACAAGTTGTTTGATGGATGTCGTCCAAGTGTGCGTTGAAACATTTTATTTTTGTTCAAACTCAGTGCTTGATGTTACAAATCAAAACATCCTAGTTAAACAGTTGAGCAAAAGTTGTAAACTGGTAAATTTTAAACCTATTTTGGTGAATTCTGGTGTGTGAATTTAATCATTTTTAGCCTTAAAGTTACCGTGGGTTGCTTTTTTGTGAGGATACATGCTGAGGACTTTCTAGCTGCTGATTCTGTTAAACGACGTAAATAAAAGTGTGTTACCGTCCTTAATCTGCGTGACCATTCCTCAAAGTCATATTAGAAATGGTCCACTGGGTAGTCGTCAGGTCTGCTGGCCATTTTCTCTGAGTCATACATTTATCTGCATGATACGTGTGTGATTTTAACTTTCTGTTATAAGGTCTTTCAACAATCGACAAAATATCAACAGATACCCCGCACAACTACTTTGTTTCGCATGATAATGTGGACAAAAATGTTTGACTAAATTAAAAATCACTGTGATCATAGCTTAAGATTTGTGTCGATACTCGTAGCTTTTCTTAAGATTGAAAACTGTGGCAGACAGGTTTTGTGCGGTAATTATCTACAGGGCTGTGTATCGAGTGCAATACACATTATCTAGCATGAATACCTAATATATACGAGGTTTCTCGGTTGGCTGCCGCTTCAATGACGGACTTTTGAGTGATTATACTTATGTAAAAAGAAAGAAGTCGAATGTATTAGTTTACTCGGATTCAGTGTAAAGTTTGTCAACAACATCCATCGTTTGAATAGGAGAAATCCAAGTGATTTGATCAAAAACAACCGGCAGAGATTGCGTGACAAACATGAGATCGTCAACAGAATGCTGGCATCATGAACCAGGATCAGTTACACGTATAGATGTTCGCGTCCTGTGTTGTTTTTTTCACAGCTGTTGTCAATTTTAAACACTACCAACTCGGAGGGGCTATTAGTTCTCAAATACACATCGAATGACTGTACCGAAGGCTTTTAGAAGGGTGCGCCTCACACATAGCAGGCGGCAGGGAACAATAGGAATATTCTCTACTTCCTGATGGCTATGATGGAATAGTTTTTGGTGGAGCTTGTTCAATCACCCTACCTGAACTTCTTCGTTGTTCCGTACTGACGAGCAAACCGAGATATGAACATCGGACATTAGAGATCAGAAAGATTTGTCCTTCACCGCGTTGCACATGACAACAGCCTTTGCAGGTGTAGTCTGCAGGTGATAGGAACGTGGAAGTCGAACTGGGAATGTCGATTTCATCCATTCGAATTCCTGTTTGGAACTTGCCTATGAGAAGGCTCGCAAAACTATGCAGCGAGTGGAGATTGTCAAAACCTTCTAGTTTATTGCTGTGACTGTGGTCAGGACTAACGATAGAAAGTAGCTCATCTTCAGAAACAGGTGCTGTCTCAGAATTAGACTCAGTAGTAGGACTGAGTAATCACATCGGCCGTCGACCAATGTTGTCCTCAGAATACTACGAACGTTTATATATTTTTTAGTTGAACACGAGTGTGATACTCAGAATTGGAGATTTCGAATAGCCCTAGGAATCGTACGTGAATTGAAACCTCCCACGCAAGTAATAAGGAGAAGACCTGGTACTGGTAGCAGTAAGCAATTGTTATTCATGAATTGAAACACTGAATTTATGGATGTAAAACAGTATTAAAGAGATCACAGCTTGTCATTGGATGATCACATTAGCACACGCAACATCATAAACCGTATGTTAATTGATGGAATACGGGACAGATGAATAAGGGAAGGCACAACACTGAGACCGTTCGTTCGATCCTGATGTTGTATCTTTAACGCGATATTTAGATTGGCCGTCTGCTAGATCTTCTGTTGTGTCGGGGTTTGGATAATCGGTGAATCGAGATTTCCACCACAACGACTTCTGGTTTTCGCACCGAATAGATTTGTTTTTTGGCACAAATGTGTAACGTTTGTGGTAGCCGTGAAAGAACCTGGGTTCTGTTTGTCTTATCCATCTGGCTTATCACTCACGGGTGTACTTGTGTTTTCTTTTGAAATACGCATCCATTTATCTTATTCAGTAGGTTAAAATTTTGTCTTGAACAGTTCCGAAGTGAATCAGCAAAGCAAGTCTGAAAATTTGGTTACATTCTACAGTGAGTGGTGTTCTCTTTTGATCCAGAAATGTGTAACATTTCGCATCTCTGTGTCCATGGGAAAAGTGAGTATGTTTTTCAGTTTTTGGCTAGAACTCAATACAATTTCGTTGTGGCGTAATCGAGCATCAGATATCTAACCACGAATTAACGTAGACTAAACAAAATGCACACGCATGGGTAATGTCTGAAGCAACTATAGGTTTGCGTTCCGACGTCGGCTAATTCGACTAACGAAGTTAAGAAAGCTGTTTGGAATTCAGTTGGTATACTTAACTTAGATTGACTTCCTGATTATAAATTTTGTTTCAGAAATATCTGAAAGCTTTCTGTAGAGCTACCAAAACGGAAGTGGTTGGGGAAAGGAGAGGACCACTTCCTGGGGGCTGGCTAAGTTCTATTAATTACAGATAAAAAGAGGATTTCTGGTACAGTTTTGCTCCAGGCGCTTTTGTTGTCTTGGCTTGTCAACTTTTAGTTATCAGGGTTTACGTTGAAGTTGTTCATTTATATCAAAAAGTCGAAATTACTTGGACAGATATCGTGAATTAACCATGACCTATTGATCCATGTGGTAATAGGTCACGTTAATACATGCATACCGATTATTTGCATTTTTACGCAAATTAAGTTTTCGGTGATAGTTTATATTGTGTATTCACTGAATTTAGTGGCATCGCTCACCATCACGAAGCACGAAAGTAATAAAAACGGTATAAATCAATATCGGTACATACTAATTCAAACATTGCATGGGCTAGTGCTAGGTCAATGGGGTAAATTTCACTTCAGATCATAAGCAGGTCACATTAAGAAATCAAACAAGAAAATTAGGGACAATCAATTTACCACAACTTACAAACATGTAGAACTGTAGTGTTCACATGTGCACAATTGAAAGACCAGTTTTATTAACCCACTCGAAAGGCTTTTCGTAAAAGTGAATGATAAGATCTAAGTTCAGGCAACTACTAACAGACGGTGACTCATATCTACTGCAGGAACTTGGAAACATAACGTTTGAGAAAATTTGACAAAACAATTCAACTTTCTGATTCCATTCTGGCAAGCAACCTGTTACGTTGTTGAATGAGTCACTGTGTGCAGACTGATTTGCACCAAAACATTTTACTGGAGGACACACGAAACAGAGTGTACAGTTGAGGAACTATCGTGTCATCATCTGTGATTTTATAATTCAGACGTCCATCAACAATGTTTAAAAATATTATTAAACCTCTATACGGTTCGTGTAATAACTATAGGTTGGTTTAGAAGCAGAGACAGATGTTAACTACGGGATGGTTCCTCGTACGCGGGATTAAAACGTGTGAGGTAAAGAATTCCTTTTATCTGAATGATAAAGGATTAATGACAGCGGAATTGTTTTTTAAGTGACGAGTATTCCAGGTAGAATAAAAACTCAGTGAAAAGCTTATATAGAAGTTTTTGAGCTGCTCTTAGTGTGCATTGACCACTTCGGAGAAAAATGTGTGATTCAGGTGTCAGAGTTGTAGACCATACAATTCAGTTATGTCGATTTTTGAGCACATCACATGCGCTTGAGATGTCCGAAAATCAGAGGCTGCCTCGGGCTGGGACGGTGGATGTCGATGCGTCCCAAATATCTGGGTGTTACTAGCTACCTGCAATGGGTATCATCAAACCCAATCTAGATGACGAAGCTCTAAGGCGAGTGTAACTGATGACATGCTCATCTACTCCTGGGACCAACGGATTAACCCAAAATGTGCTGTTGATATTCCGATTGGACCCTTTGTAAATCTCAGTGAAATAGTCTAACTGCAAGTGAACCTTTGAGACACCTGGTGATCATGATCAGTCACTTGTTGCAGTAATCTCGATTAAACAGCCGAGTCATAGATTTATGGGTCACCTACAGGTACGCATTCAATCCACTCGGGAGCAAAATGGATCAAGTGTCCACGGCCAAAGTAATGAACTAAGTCTTAAAGCACGCGTGATCCACAGTAAAAGAGTGGTCACGTTTAGGTTAGCAGGCTTTTACCCTTCGATTATCCACTTTGATAAGTCTCACCGAGTAACGTTCCTAAATGCAGAGGTAGAGTGACTTAGTCTCTGTTGAGTAATCTTCCGCATTATATGATCACAAAGTGAATAGCGCCTACACACGATCCGAGCATTCTCATTCGGGTATATCATTTGACTGGCACTATACCCGAGTTAGGTCCATATTAGGGTTCCCCAGTGGTGTATATTCTTGTCGAAACCGATATTCGCATTCCGGATCGTAGTTTTGAGACGAATATGATTTCCCCACTGCCAATAAATCCAGACAGGTATGACTGAATATTCTTAGTGAAATGCTCAACCAGAACCTCAAGTGAATAGAGTTCAACTTGGGCGGTCCTCTCAAAAAGCGAGCAAGTTTTATCAGTATGTTCTCCCCAGTCGACGACATTGTGACTATGGGTTATCATTTAAGTTTGGGGCAACTAAATTCACCAGTCAAAAGGCAAAGTTTTAAATGAATGATCGAAGCTTGGGGAGTTTTACCGTCACAAACTGAACACCCACACCTCTCACCACAGATTTCTTGTTAATGTGAACATTTTACTGCCAAATTCGAAAGGAAGACACCAATCTCCCACATGGCCAAGCTTTTCATCGAAAATAAATGAACGGCGTGGTACCCTCAAATTTGCAGGTTTTTATATGCTTTGATCATTGTGTTGCTTCGCTCCATATATCCGCGGGAAATGTCCAATTTTTACCACTGGCACCTTCGTGTTATGTGCTGCCTATTTTGACTTCCTGGTTATCAGTGTTAGGCTTACGGGTTATTCGTCGTCACCATTGATCGCGAAAATTGCAACACTTCGGAAACCCAGCGTTTTGATGTGTAATCTCGGGGCTCACAATAATACAGGTTGCAATAGTTGTTTTCTGCTTGATATGACGTTTGCCTTACAAAGAGGGCAATAAAAAACGTGTCTTGTGTCTCACTCTCGTCATGACTGCACGTAAGTGGCATTCAGCACTACATTCGTCCAACATGGAGGGCACTTGGTCAATATTTCCTCATGCTCACCCTCAAATTATAACTTCAAGGTGGATTTCTTTCTCATTTGGACTCGTTCAGCAGAGGTATTCTAAACAGAGTGAAGAACTGCCTGTCGGACGAGTTAACGCGCTTACCCACTCGTACATCATTCCCCTGAGTATCACAGGTGACAGAGGAATTTTACGTGACTGAATTACAACCTGTTTTCACCTCAATGGCCTGGATGGACACAACCAATTTTGATTTGCTAATTTACACTAGCTACGGCTGCCAGGGTTCATTGCGAGCTCCCTACTGAAAACTGAACAATGGGGAGAAAATAAATGATGAATCCATGCTCGCACGTCAGGAGAGTGCGGACTGGTACAAAAACCAGACTATCTGAAGTGATTTCCGAGAAACTTTCTACTTTTGACACAGGAGCGTGTTATTCCTCGTGAAAAACACAGCCATACATACGTTTAAATAAACTCATGTTTTGGGTTTTAGTTTACCTACATCTCGTTAGTGTGGACGGATACAGTCCACTTTGATTGTCATTTTGCACTGGCTGCGGTCGCAGGGACGCAAAATGGTGTTAACAATGCCTCTTACTGCTGCTGCAAATTGGCATTGTGAGGTGGACTAAGTTCATGCAAAATGAACTTGGTGAAAATAAGTTATAACTCACCAGTTGGATGAACTCAGACCGACCTAATATACAATAGAACGAAAGCATTGACTGAGCGTTAAAAGAGGAATTTCGGCCACTTTGAATTTCAGGACTGTCCCAACTGCCATATTCAGTTTGAGAGAACTTACTTCTTATGTATACCATTGAATAAAAAGAATAGATTATTATTGTGACGTCAACTGAGAAGGGAGCGTGTTCCTTATTTTAACCCAACTGACACAGTGGCAAAGTGATCAACTTTGGGACTACTAATGACGAATATTCTCAGATGCAAATCACAGCTGCTGGTACCTGCCATCGTCACAGTTGAAACAGCTCTCCAGTCGGTGGTGCATTGATGATGGTCTCAGAAAATCTGACATGCTTTTCAACACCTTGTTCGTATTAAATGAACTTACTAAGGACAGCAACCGATCACTTTGTCTTCGCAGCTAGAATCTGTCGGTGTTTTACATTCCGTGAATGTTTCCTCACTCGCATAAAACAGCAGAAGTTTGTGGTGCTATGCATGATGTAAGATTAAATGGTCAGGTAGATATGGGAAGATCACATATTTACCATCTTGTAGTACAAGTGAAACTCCAAAAAGTCTCTGATAAAAATCGCTAGAAAAACTACTAGATGTGTGCAATCAAACATGATTTACAGGTTGTAATTCCTACTCGGCACGCGAATGTTTGTCGGGTAGCTTCTCAGGCTGAACACAGAATTTGTTCACTTGACGCGGAAAATACCATGGGTTGCTAAGTGCCCATAGTCTTACGATGATTATTCAAAGTAGGCATACTCTCTGAATTTCGAACACCTTGTCATACTAGTTGTTCTATCTACTTATATATATATATATATATAGATGAGTTCACAGCTCATCCTTCGTGAGTTACTTGTTCGTGTGTGAACGGAAACCCAACTGTGTGGGATTTCTGAAGCAGCTCTTGTCTACAACACATGAGAACAACATTAATTATGAATGGGAACGAGCAAAATGAAGTCAATCAATAACACAACTGCGGTCAATCTGGTTTATAGCTCCTATTAAACCAATTCAAATCGGACATTCAACTTCATCCATAAGGTCCAAATCAATCTATGGAAGTTAACTTGGTAGCGAATTTTCACTACAGTTACGGATATCATGATCTGATTGCATAACCCGATTTTGGGTTAGCAAAACTAATTTGTTTCAGTAGTTGTCTCGGTCACTGATTGACTCGCCTGATCGTTACGGAATCAGTTAACATCTTAGTGAAATTCCCAATAATGAAGTTGCAGGAATTTAATATGGTGGTTGTACAACTTTTTGCCGTATATATGCAACAGAACAGACGTAATAAGGTCAGTTAAAGGACAAACCTGATGTACCTATTATGTCGACCTTTTCGTTGCATTAACTAATAATGTAATGCGATATCGTGACCTTAGGTGGAAATTTTATCTCTTTACATTTCAACCACTTCGAATAAACAGTAATAGGTTGATATAACCAAATTTCTTTAAGCCACCAATCCTTCTGGATGGGTGTCGCTTCCGGTTCGATTCACACATTTGTCATTAGACGCAGGACACACTTCATTATACTAGACGATCACTTGCACACGTGACGTGATGCATAATTTGCACTGCTATATCTGCTAAATTTATTGCTTCCAATTCACTGCAAATCGTTTGTTTATCACGTCATAATGCAATTTTTATCTGCACGTATTCAGCATGATTCATTATAACTATTGATGCTTCAGGAAAGAAGGTCACGGCAAGGATTACTTTTTACACAGTTCTGGTGTATTTTTGAAAGTCTGTCTCCCGAGGAAACGTACGGTTTTAAGTCAAAAAGACAACTATTGTGGTATTTAAAATGAGTCCACCCCTGGAGACTAATAACATGGTATTCGCTCAGACTGACCATTCTCGAGTATTCGACTCAGATTACTCCATTGGGTGTAACCCACAGGCGACACAGGTGCCTAGAGTGCGGCTTGTTCATCCGAATCGAAAAATGACTCATCGGTAATGCGCATTTGCATGTATGTGAAGTGTTGATGGTCATATTGGCTCAGTAATGAAGTGAGGAAATTGCAGTAGAAACTGAAATCCATTTAGTTAGAAGCAGAACAAAAGATGAAATATATATTCGGCTGGATTCACTGAAGGCTTACGGAACAATCACAACAACCAAACAACATTGCGTTGAATGCCATTTTTATCACATTGTTCCACGTGACAGTCTGAAGCTCAAATAACTTGGTACTTATTAGGTTTCTGCTGCATAAGAATGTGTGGGCTGGTACGCTTGTTCTCTGACACTTGTGCAATCTTGGACGACTTGTGAACCCCCGGTTGAATGCATTCATGCTGCTTCACGGCAGCAGATACAGACTGATGTGGTTTCCTCTGTTTCGTGTATGGTCGAAACGGTGGTCAACAGTACTAATGAACACCTGGATATGTATTCCCTCGTCACCATATATTGGTTGCATACTCGGCACAACAGACTGCGCACAATATTTGAGAGAACACACAGTAGCATATGATGCTAAGAGCAATTCTGGTGAGGTTGCTCGTTCTCCAACTTACCACATCACGCAAAGGGCATCAAAACTGTTGTGCCTTTTGAACAAAGAGAGAACATTTACATATTTTGAAAGGTTGGTGCTGCTGAGACTAAGAACTAAGTAGGTGTATCCCCAGTAAGGACAAAACGCTGTGTAACATTAAACTAATATCCCTGAAGAGAAAATCTATTTCTCAGTTGTTCCATAAGAAAAGTAGGAAATTTCTCAGTCTAAAGTTTAAGTTACACCTGTGCTTCAGCGTGATAAATATGTGGCCTTTTCATATCTACCTCACCGTTTAATCTGACGTCATGCATAGCATCACAAACTTTTGCTGTTTCATGCGAGTGGGGAACCATTCACAAAATATAAAACACTGACTGATTCTAGCTGAAGACGCGAATAAATTTTGCAAGGCTTACCTAAAAAGATTGCAACAGTAAAATAATACCTCAGCCTTTGAAGCTATTTGCAAAGAAATCGAAGTGTATGAAACTCAAACGCGGACATATACTGTGGATCTCGTTGTGAGTTGTGCTGTAATTGATGCGAGCATATCGGTACGTCAATAGTGATATATACATTTTGCTTAGGGATCAGAATAACCTTTACTTATTGACATCACGATTTATTGGACAAACCAGATAGACCTATTGAAAGTGGCAGAATTTTCTATCGAAATTACTGTCGAGCATTACGTTTGTTAACCACGTCTTTAATATCAATACGTGGGTTATACTACCTCACATTAGCTTGTGCAAGTGTCTTAATCTTGAATGTACCGGGAAGTACACCATTTTGGAAGTAAATGCTATTGTAGTTAGATGATATTACTATACCGGCACCCATATTTTTGTTCACCTTGAGTGTTAAACTCATTCGTGCCGCCATAGTGAAGTAGGAGACTTCTACACATGAAATCAAATGATCGGATTAACATTAGATTTCTACTGTACACAAGCCGACATACTTCTTCCTGCAAATTGCGTTATCCCGATGATTACTCATCGATTTACCGTCCCCTGGCGATCGATGGAGTAATTCAGAAAATATATTGAAAACCATTCTAATGCCTTTATCTGCCACGGTGGTCTGTTTGTCAGGTACCACTCACGTGTATGTTCAGAGTTGGCTGCTTCTGGAAACCCACTGATTATTCCCACATGTTGCTCTCTTTAATTTACGTCGGTGAAGTTTTTGACTAAGTGATTTTTTCAAAGCACATACCAATAAAATTGTGGAATTTTAATAAAAGGACATTTTTCGAAAATGCTTGGGCTGACATCTCTGAGACAAAATTTATGGGTGTTTGTATTTGTGTCTCATCTGATAAAAGATTGATTAGTCCGAAATGTCGATTAAAATTCAGCGACTGCGATAGGTATTGACTGAAGACGTCATCGAATACAGAGAGATTTTTTAGCGACTCCTTTTGGAAGAGACATACTAGGCTCAAACTTTTTGACAGCTAACTAGCCCAGCATATCCCTACCCGGTTTGTATTTTTCACCTTGATCCGTGGACCTGCTGAGTAACCGCTTTGACCAAATTAATATTTACATTTCTTTTGATGTAAAAACCGATATCACTGTGTCCCGAGCCACATCCGTTTGTAATTGATGGGAACCGTGTTCGTGACCACGCTATATTCTAATATAAGTTATCCAAACGTTAATGATATTTAGTTAATCTGTCATGTGTATGAGTTGGCATAATATGTGGCAATAACGAATGATGAGTGGTCACACTATGAAAACTGACTCATCAGACGTTATTTTGTATCTTCTGAAGCAGTGATAGGAAGGAAACTTTACCAAATCAACCAGCTTTGTTTGACTTTGTTTAACTTGATGTCAAAACAAAGTAGTTTTTGGAAATTTGCGAAACAGAAGCAGGGTGGTTTTCAAACGTGATCCGATTATTGTTTTGGCTATTGAAATTTTGTACATCAGTTCTATCATTAACAACAAAACATGAGATATGTACACACCTGACCAAAGATTGCAAACATCGATTAAACAGCGCAAACATTAATATGAACCTTCTTGTGTACATCACTCACTTAATTTACTGCTGTAGTATGGATGACGGTTAGATGAAGCACGCCAAGTGTGTCTTCAACCGGATTATTTTTGGCGCCCACGTGACCACTTTAGTAGAGATAATCTTGAAACAGTAGTGCGCTGCTAACAGAACGTATCCTAGATCGCTGTCGTTCTGCATCGCTGAGTTAAATCAGGGGTAGCCATGGTAATGTGGGATATAACTCACCTTAAATATATCCTAGTGCGAGTTTGGCTTAATCAAATACCCTAGTAATTTTTTTAAATTTTCACGGAAATATATCAAAATATCAATCGTTTTAATTTAGAGTTTTGTTCTGATAATGATTTACAGTGAACACATATCGATTCCACATGTTAGCATATATAGCCTGGTATCGATGGGTTTAGTATATAAAAGTTACTCCTAGCAACTGAAAATCAAATCCTTAACCATATTCACTGTGTTCAGGAGCAAATACTGTAGTTATCGTTAAAAACCCGACAAGACAGAAAATGTTTGTAAATGGGGATTATTAATGCATCTCTTACTTTCCGAAATAAGATTTTGCTTCCGAAAGAACAGCATAAATTTTTTCCCATTTCTATTTTTTTTCAGGCGCACTTTACGAAACATTCATGGTATCACTTCTTATTTAATGAAGTCAAGCGAAATCGATAATTCGTCAGACCCTGTTACTTGTGAAAATTCACCTGCTGTCCACCAGTACTTCACCAGTCATGCGATGAAAGTTGCTTAATCAGCACGATTTGTTACCACAGGAATGTAATGCACAATAAACGCCTCTCACAGTCAGTCATTCACATGTGAAGGAAATGTTAGCGTACACACCATGTGAGGGGAGATGAAAAACGGGGGGAAAATGTTACGGAATATCTGGTACACTATTTTGTGATTTGTTTCTACTATTCGCGTTACCAGGTGTGTTAATAATCAGCCACAAGACTGGAATATCCTTCGAAGTTGGATTATTTTACTGTGTCACTAGGAAAAAGAACCAAACTCCTTAGTTCTCTCCTGTATGTACTGTTTCAAGAAACTGGTCAGAAGGTACTTATTCTGCAAGGACTGGGAACTAGAACGTTGCGTTCCGATATTCTGACGATTAGGATACGGGTTAACTTGACTTGTTCCTTGATTATCTATGTTCAAGTTCACCACCACTCACATTTAGTCGCAGCGTTCGCATTCAGATAGACTTTCCAGTCAGCCTCTTTCGAATGGAAGCACTAGACTCGAGTTTCGCTCTGATTAGAGCTCGTCAGTAGTGCATATCCTTGCCACGGCCGGGATTTGAACTCCGGCCATCCCAACCATGAGGCAACCGTGTTAACCACTGCGCCATTGACCTCACATTAGACACGACCGAAATATCAAATGTGAACGCTCAGCCACTCTCGCTTGTGAGCAATGATCAGGTTGTCCGATCGTCTCGAGAGGAGACACAGTAACCGTTCTGTTAACTCCAACCTATAACCCCGTGAGAATAAACCAAATCTCTGACTACTCACTAGGTTGTCTGTCTTTTTTTCTTTTCCTGCAAACCCCGTGAATTAATAGATCGCTTTATGGCTCTAAAAGTGTTGAGTTAGTATACGACACTGCGTGACAAACAGCAACATAATTGTTTCCAATACTTTGGCATTACGCGTTACCTACCGCTATCTGCTGTGAGCGGCTACTTCAAGCCGGTCGCAATGGTTTGCTCATAAATGATCAAAGCCCAAACTGGGTCCTCATATATCTTGCCAGTAGCATTCCTACGAGATCGTTAAAAACATCATACGTTCTTGCCAAAATATTCATGAGGGGAGCGATTTTGGAGAAGGGGAGGGCCTCAGGCTGCTTATCTCAAATAAGAGGATTTTGCACGAATGTGAGCTGCGTCCGGACGCATGAGACATTTTTATGTCTCCGAGCTGTCAATTGAAATGATGAACATCACACTGACAAAAAGGTGAATTTTTCACATGAACAAACGTGTTGCCTGTCATGCAGGTTGATTTTTCCAACGAATTGAAATGTAACTTGAGTTCGGTCTGTTGGGATCGTGCACAAAGTTGCAGAGAAACTAATGAGTAAATATGAATCCTTGCTAATCAAGAAAATGTTTTCGAGTTGTACGAGTTCAGTATAGAATTAATGGAGTTGATACAAAGTGAGAATAATATTTAGAACTGTAGGCTAAAACTGTACCGTTCCGCAAGACCTCGTATTAAACAAGAACCATTTATCCCTCAATGAATTCCAAAGTTCTGACAAACTCTTGCACAGTATTAGATATTTGTAAAGTGAGAGACTGTTAGTAAGGTTGTATACATTGTGGGTGTACACGTGGATAGAATTCGACTTAATTGTTGAAGTTGGTAAGAATGACGAAAGTTTATCTCCATCGGTATTGATCCCCAGAATAGATGGATTGTGTTGAAATAACTAGAGTTTTGGGTTGAAGCTGCAAACAACCCATAAACCTTGGCATAGTGTATTGGGCGGATATCGCCTGATTTTCATTCCAACTTGTTTGCCGGGCTTGCTTCCACTGTAGAAATTGTCCATCAACATTTAAAAAAGGCAAACCTAGAAAGATGTCGAGAAAATCAGCTAATTATTAGTTGGTATTTGTTGCAGTGGAAAGCATTGGTCGAAATAATTTGTTTGCCTTTCAAAAATTTGTTTCAACGTGAGTTTCTTATCTGGCCGATTGATAAACAGTTTGTATTATCCATTTTGATATCGTTGACTTGCAATACAGTTTGTATAACTTCAGCCAAATGCTACTGCACCGAAAGAGATGAGTTTCATTTCTGATTTGTGTAATATAGCATACACCAGAAAAAGCTTGCGTAAAATACTTCAATACTAACCTAAAAGCTCCCAGCAATTTTACTGAGATCGGACATTTCGACCTATCTAAAGAGTGCTAATCTCAAGGTTATTGATAGGATTTAACGAGGGAGCTGGTGTCTCATATCGATTCGATCTGGCAATCACAGCATTATCCATAAGCGATTATGTTTGAAATTTTACACATGATAAATCAGTTGTATTTAATGTTAGGTTAGTGAGGCAGTGGTCAACACGGCTGCCTATTAAGAGCGTATCCGGAATCCTAGTCCTCGGCCGTGGCAAGGATGTGCACTATTAACAAACTCTAACAAAAGCGAACCCCCACCCGAATGATTGTTTTCAAAAGGGGTTGGTGGACCGTCTACTTGGAAGTGGAGTCTGTGACCGGATGAGTGAGGTTCAACTTAAAATTGACCAAATCCCTAACTACTCGTCAGTATTCTAAGTCACATCGTACTTGTTCTACGTGTTTGTCGATGTTGGTGACTGTGATTTTGTCCTTGTAATTGAGTTCCTCATATCACCCATAAGCTTGTAAAGTTTTTCATTAGGTGCGATGCTGTGATGTCTTTTATGTCGAAGCAACAATACAATCAGTGCACTTATATGGTTATTTGTATTCTACTTCCTGAACAATCTCACATGTGATGTTTTCTGACTCTGGAAAGACAGAATGTTTTCGATCCAAACTCGGAATTCAGATGGTCAGAAATTCAGTTCAAAAGCTGCCGGAAATCCATCACGCTGTTTCTGTCCGAAATCCGTCTCACACAAAACAAAAGTTAACCAAAACGTGTATGTTTTCAGCAACCAGTTTCTGTACGCCATCTAGCTTCGTAATTCAGTCATCTCATATCTGTTAAATAACACCGGGCAAAGTTCGCTCATTATCGAGCTTTAACCTGTATACGAATGGGTTGATAAGAAAGCTTTTCCCCACATCGATCCCAGATCGAAAGACAGTGGTTAGACAAAAGTTTCTAATCAGCAGGTTTTCGCTGTGAGCTGAGCGAGTTATCAGATTATTTTCGTAAGTGTGAAGTAAAGATGTACGAAACATATTTTTGATAACTCTTTCTCTAGCTAAACCGTTTACAGTGTAGTTAACAAAACGTGTTATGAGACGAAGCGTAAAAATCCAGCTGATACCAGTCATCTTGTAGACGTCACCAAAGTATTTTGAACTGATTACATGGTTGCCAACACGACTTGAAATAATCTGCTAGTGTATTTCGGGGAGCGCCAAATTGACAACAAAACTTTAAAGTGTGTTCTCGCAAGACTTCTGCTTAGTCCTCGCAAATTTCATGAACACAAAACAGCCATTACCACTCTGCAAAAACTGTTATTTTTGACCATGAGACGTAACATTTAGTCGGCATCCAGTGTTTTCTAACTAACTGGAATTTAAACCCCGGCCACCTTCTCATCAGAGAGCCGTGTTGACCGGTGCGCCTCTCACTTTAAAGTAGACAGGACTAAACTATCTTGTGCAAGCACTTAGTCATACTCGAATGTGAGCATTGCTTACATAATTCTTCCCAGTTGTTTCATTTATTTATGGCAGTCCGATTGAGCAGGACTATGTGGTGAAGAGGTTACATGTGTGGACCACGTTCAGCCGTTCATCCACAGATGGTTGTATTGAAACGAGCCCAGAGACAATAAATTTACACTAATGTATTCAATCTGGGGAATTTATGTTATTAAATGTCAGCAAAAAAGCTAGGGAAGTTTGGTCTTTTATATAACGCGAACCTTATCTGTCACGATAAAACAACAGTCCTTTTTATGAAGTATAAACGGATTTCGAAGGCGAGCCACTAAGTCCAAGACAGTAGGTTTTGAGTTTGCAATTCATGATTCACTCTCCTGTGTACATTTCAGACTTGAACACTTAGTCTAAGTAGTTAATATTCCAATTGTTCTGAGGCCATTGTGAGTTGTCGGATGCATTCATGAATCTCAACTCTACTGTCGACTATTCCGTCTTGTTACAGGATCGGAAAATAATATGATAAAACAGCAGTTATTTGTTAGTTTGGTGTTTGTTGCCGCTCGATTGGTTTAGGTGGACGCAACCGACCTTGGTTTAGCAGATTGCTATAGCTACAGATTCTTTGGATTGACTCACTAAACATACGTATTTTGTGTGAATTCTAACAAGAGAAGAAGCGATCCCCTCAGAATGTTGGTATTATCTGGAACAAGTATGTTTTGATAATTTATTTTCCCATTGCTTGTTGTCCGGTTCGTTTTTTTACCAACGGTACCTAGAAACGCATTACTCCACTTAATGATGTGATCTCACCAAGTTTCAAGTATCGTCTGTTTATACGTCTGATTAGTTAATCTACCTCCTCAGTAACTGCGAACTACAGTGTAACCTAAAGAACACACCTCATAATTAATTTACTTTCCCACTTAAGTGAACCCCATGGTATTTCCCAAATAACCGCCCGTGAAAATTCATGTAGACAATGTCGTTTTTAGAGTCAGAAGTTTCGAAAAATTCGCCGTCTGTTTGCTTGTTCATCTCCTGTAAATACTGTCTTCTCAATACAAATCAAGTGGTCAGTAGGCGTGCAGTTCAGCGTTTGAATCCATTAAATCAAAAACCACGACTGCTCCGAGGATAACGGAACACGTCAGAAACCTCAATTTGCAGTCTACGTGTCTTCAGTCAACTGGCTAATGAATCAAGTTGATTTTGTGCAGGTTATTAGAATAAATCAACAGAATTTCATTAAAGTAAGTAATCTACACGATAATTGGCGTAGTTCAAATTTCCTTGAAGACAGCCACACACGCTTTACTTCTACACCGGATGAAGTCATGCAGACTTCTGCAAATAGTCTGCAACCGACCAAAGAGCGACTATGGACAACATGCGTTTTTGATAGAAATTGCTAAGGCATTTATTCGATGCTCACCAGCGAACTGGTAGGCAGCTGTTTCGACATACTCTGGCCTCCGTGACAATACACAACCTGTTCCACCAAACCCACGTGAGTTTCAGATAGCTTGACCATATATCTATTCGGAGAAGGCAAATCTCGTGTTCTCTAGCACCTACGGTAGACACTACCCTGTGGTCTACTTCCCAGTGTGGTCACCACCTTTGGGGGAGAACACTTACCAACTAGTTGGAGATGCTGACTTTGGTGAAGTGGACATTTCAATCTAAAGCCCCAAGGCCATTTGTAGATACACACCACTGAACCATATGTCTATAGCAAACGTGATAAAAAGCGTTGATAGGAGCAGTCCGTCTTATTTTTACGTCACTCGCATAAGGACAGTTTGGTACACACCGTGTTGTTTTAACGCAAACATACATATATCGTCAAGAGTGTTATAGAAATTATAGTTTTACCCCAGCGTTAATTAGATGTACATAGTTATTTTATAGCGAAACTCATACGGACTGTTCATATGCAAACTTTTTATCACTCCTCGTCGGACTGACAGCTTGTTATTCTGATGTTAGTTCTTCTTCATCTTATTGTTCAGGATACTATGGAAGCGGAAGATGTATGCGATGTGGTCGGTATTTGAAGCTAACGAGGTCTGTGAATGTAAGGCACTCTGTTCATAGAGAAGACTGAACACCATTAGACGGAGAGCAATTCATAGTTGATCTCCAGGTGTGCAGGATACACCAAGTTACACAAACACGTGAGTTAACTGTTGCGCACAGATGCAAGGGGTCAGTGCTGTTCATCACACGATCAACTCTGGCAGTGCAAAAGCGCCACGATCCGGCAAATAACCCGACAATAAAGCTGTTATTATTAAGCCCTTGAGCAAAGTTTGAAGCAAGTCAAGTTCTTTCAAAATGCATCGTTCGTCGTTACTGTGGCAACGACAGTGAAGAATCACCGTGGTATTTTTCTTTCTGTTTGCTTTGGCGTGCCATTTTAGTCGACCAAGATTCTATGTCGACAAAATATCCGTAAATAGGCTATAAAAGTTCCTACACAAGTGTTTATTACACTAGTGACATTTTGTAATGTTCGTTAATTCGGTGTTGTTGCGAGTATCCTCACGTTTGCCCGACCGGAATGCATTTGTGACATTTTATGTTAAGTGAGTAGTTACTTGTTATTTTTGAGCCATTAACTTGAAAATTACATCATCATATGATAGGCCCAGCCGAATTCATTTACCTCTCTTGTCATATGATTCTGAAAGTTGTCTTCAACATAAAGTCTGAGTTGAAAAATATTTGCTATGATTCTGCAGACACAAGATGGGCCCATTTCGACTCACCATCTAAGTCACAATTGCATTAATTCTAAGTATATTTTGAAGGGTAAACTGTTTACAAACAATTTTCAAAGCTAAGCTGAACGAGTACCATTGGAAAGTAAATTCAGATTAATAAAGGAAGACGAAATTCGACTCGTTTTTCACTTCTACAGATCACCTATAAACATTCAGACAATGCACTAACGATGTCATGGTTTTGGTAAATATTAAACCAGTTGGTAGACGTTCCGTCACATATATCGCGTACTTAACATTTATCACATCTAATTTGTATGTGACACATATGGTACTGTTCAACCGAGACCTCTACAAAGTGAGTGAATAACGTACTAAGAGAAACGGTTAATTTAAGTAACGGAAAATACAGGCGATGTATCTTAAAAAACCCAGAGCTGATCTATCGGCAGAAACAAGTAGACCTATGGCCATACAACGTGGCGATCGATCGCCAATTAACAAATCTTCGATTGGTGCAGCTGGTGTAAACGTCATTTACACACGAAGGTCATATCTAGGTTAGCAAAGTGAGAACACGAAACCAACAGACAAACTATCAGAATTTGTTTAAAAAAACAGTTTATGTGCTCTGCATTCTAAACCCGATTATTCCAAATTTCGTAACACGCTGTTTGAGAAATTATTTGTGATTTTCTTCAACTAGCATTAACCACCAAACTTTATATAGTTGTTAGAAGTGAGAAGAGTTAGTTGGTTACACTTTATCTCCTCTCGCACAAACATCAGATGATACTAACCCTTCTTAATTAATCAGTAAAATACGGTGAATCTTGCTAGATAAATTAGATATGCAAAATATTTTCACCATACAAAGGTTATTCAGTAATTTGTCGTAATTTGGTGGCAGCTTATTGTAATCAGTAGAATATTTAACCTGGCTCGCTTTATTTGTTGTTTTAAAGAAAACCCCTTATCACAATCAATTACCCAAAAAATTGCTGAGATAACATTGCCAGTTTTTTCCCCATCTCATTATTCCTATACGGTTTGACGTAAATATTTGAAACTTGGCCCCCACTTTTAATACGTGCCCGGTGATATCGTCAACTCCCGTTATACGACACATGTATCCGAAACAATAACGAATTACTTGAGTGTTTTCCCTCAGAACTATCACTCAGGCTTCTCTCGATACGCTTCCATAAGCTGTTGACATTTCGACAGTTTTATCTTTTTCACTCGACTGAAGTGGAGTGTTTGAAGAGATGTGGTGCATGACTGAGGTCCCTGGATGCTTGTCATTTGCTTGGCGGAGTTTTGCTTGCGAAATCAGAGCGGTGTTCTTCAGTTTTTATCTTATTCTCGTGGAAGTATTCTGTATGAACTCACTCCAAGTCTTAGCAAGAAATAATTTTTCAAAAAAGTTTCCCCTCAGTTTTGTTTCGGAGAATGTTAAGCACTACCCCGTCTCATTTACAAGTCTTATGATTAAGCTGGAAAACAACAGAGTACGACACACTTTGGAAATTCGTTGGTTAGGTATCTATAAACAAAGCTGTGTAGATAAACGCCAACAAAATATTGGTTTTATGAGAAGAATCCCTGTAAAATTGAGCAGGGCATAACAGAGTGACACATTTACAGAAGAACTACATGGATGCGGGTTGGTTTTATTGACTAATTTCACACCTTCGTGTTTCGATAGTCATAACCGTTATATCAAACTGATTTACTCAAACAGGGACGTTACATAACTGTAGGAATTCCGTGAAATCCTTGCCAGAGATTTTGAGTAGAAAGACTGTCCGCACTACCGTCTATTTTCATAAGTATCACAAACCCAACAGACAGAATTCCATAAGAAATTTCCTTACTAACTAACAAGCTACCGGTAATTTGTTCACGCCCACCAGTAAGTTGGAAAATCTCTTATACGGCTTGCTGTGTACCATAATAGTTATTTCAAACCGGATGCTGTAAAATACAACTTACGGGGGTGTGTACGTCCTTTTTGCATGCAATAAACATATTTTTTGTGGCCGGTAAATGAAAGACCACTCTCTTCTGCAGTAAACACGAATTTAAAGAGGAGCTGTTAGTCTCAGCTTACCTTAATAATCGTGCAAATTTCGTGTATACTGTAGGACAGCAGTCACGCATGCCAAACGCTTGAGCTAGCGAAGAAAACAGTGGAGTAACATGCATGGAATTATTTGGCTAAAACTGTAAACCACTTTTTAACCTAGCCAGCACCAATATGACTTACTGCAAACAATGTCACATCATTTCACAGGTGCGCATACACCTCCATTAGTTGTGACGTTGGAACTCTCATGTATTTACTCGGGTCATTCTGACGACTACTCGTTTGATATTCATTAGTAACCTTATACTGGTGATCTTGGTGGGATTAAAAAGCACCTCCTCTATGAGGTTATTGCAATCATATGAGCTCTTTTCTGGCTGCCGCAAGTCAACTCCGGAGCACCGATGTCATGAAGCACTACATATGATATGGACTAGGCATACTCAATTTTCCACCTGTACAAACCAGCCAGAGCTGGTTGATAAAGCTGAGTGGATGCGTAGTATTCAATGAAAGAATACCGCACTTTGAAACCGGTTATTGGATTTTTGAGCCAATGCTCAATGTATTACATTGGTGCAATTTATTCGATATCTGTTCTTGCAGTTCCAGCTTGCTATCAAGAATTCTATGTGCAGTAAGCTGTAGTGAGTATTCAGCTACACAAGACTGTTGATTTCTTTTGGGAAAAGGGAGAACCGTCGTTATGACCAGAATCAGAGTGAAATAGCAACTTCGGTTCAAAGACAGACGAATTGGTTTTATTAATGTATTGAAGTTTGATATATTCAGTCCAACCTTACACCATGGAAAACATTGAAAACGCACCTAAAAGTACAAATAATCGAAAATTGAGTAAATTGAAAAGAGTTTCTTACCTACAGGTGTAGTGAATGTTACAGCGACCCACAAAACTCGCATAACTGTAAGGAAGAAGCGAAAATTAATTCGAGTGCTACTTGATTAATGCCACATCTCTGTTTTAGGTTCAGTTTTGCCACAATACTAGATGACATGCTTCATCAGTACGTCAACAAAAAGTCACTTTTTATTCCGGGTTCACTCCCTGAGGCTATAACACTTGGGATAGCGATCTGCCAATCGTTCACTCACCAATCATCTGTGTCCTCTCTTTGATACAAGATGTTTACTTTTCAGCAAACAATTTGTGCTTCTAGCAGATGATCAGTAAGACTACCAACCACCATTCGACATACTGAAATGGTTTCCGGTACAATTATGGAGGAATCCTAATGGCTATACTTTAAGGTAGTATCCAGACCGCTTGCTTGATCATGACCAAATTCCAAAATATACGTACGAGCACGCGACATCCTGCAATATTCGCAATAGTATACACGTTTTTTCCCATTCTCCATTTGTTACCGCATTGTCAATCACCCACATTCGTTACCCATTCTCAGTGTGTGAGTCGTTTATTTTTCACAAATTAAAAATATCTCTATGTCGGCAAACCGAACAGATTCTTCTTCACAAGCGAACCAATGAACGTCACCACACCGTTACCCCTTTTGTGAAGTTACATACATTGGACGTACGATTGTTTGCATACCAATCTTTATATTTTCGGCATCCTACTCCCTTCTAGTCCTATGAGTATGTTCATCCGTATCAAGCAGTCATATCAGTTACACGTTGTACATGTTCTAAGTGAATTTTTATCTGATTCTAACGAGTCGTTATTCTTGGCTAAGGATAGCGATTCAGTTCCACTCAACCCACTTCCGAAACTTTCCCGTACGTTTGTCTGTGAACACGTCGAAATGGCTGCTTATTATCTATCACAAACGGTGTTTTCTGGTGTACACACAATCAGCATAAGACATGCTCAATGTGTGGGTCCGCGCAGAGCTGGATGGTGGGTTTAAATCCTATTTTACTAAGCATCTGATTGGTCGACAGGAAAGTAATCAAAATTTCACGGTTTAACTGATTTGTAAAACGACACCGAGTATTTTGAGTTGTCTCATCAGTCCAGACTACCAAAGTACGCGTGGGTTGACTTTATATAGGCAGTGCCTATGTATTCACATATAAGCAGTTTATCCTCTTTTGACGCACAAACAATGCTGGAAACAGAATCCTCATTGCTGGAGACCTGCAGCCACGCCTTTCTTCTATTCGCTTGCAGTTTAGTGTTCACTTCCACCTAAATGCAATGGTCCTTTGGAGTTAACCCCTCTTTAAACCCACATCTCCTAGTGCAGCTGCTGCTTTGTATGGTCTTCACCTCAATCTTGCCAACAACGGAACGGTCACCAGTCCCCGTTTCGATGAACTCGGTTGACATCAAAAAAGAGCGGCATCTGATGCATTTTGCCTGTAAACCTCTTAATACCTACGTTGTCGACTGAGTATAATCGGAATTGTCAAAAACAAATACCGAAGGTCTCACCAACAAACAGACAGATACTGAATTATCATCACTTTCTTGTAATTTTCAGTCAAATCCAACTGCTCATTCAGCTTATCATGTCGTTCCCTAGGTCCGATTGTATCCGGTAAGTTTAACTGCACACAGGTTTCCCTGGTTACTAGATACCTTAGAACGTTCATACGTGGCACAAAGATTTTCGACGGGGTACTAATTGTTGTGCTCAGTAGACTTTCAATAAACTGCCGCCGGTGTAATGTAGTGGTTGTACGGGAAATGTTGTACATCGTTTAAACTGTCATTTGACACTACAAAACTGTACAATCGTTCGCCCGATAGTTTTTGTTCTACTTCCTGGCACTGTCACTTACACATGTGGCGATTACGCATGATACGAACAAGTTAAGAACCGTTTTCATCGTGGCCCTGTCAACAAACGATTACGCATGATACGAATAAGTTAAGAAACGTTTTTATCGTGGCCCTGTCAACAAACGAGGCTAAAAAGCGGAGAGGAACTTTAGCTTGTAACAAGAAGGTTTTCATTTAGATTACATCATCCCCAATTGATCACAGCATTCGTATTCAGATGGACTTTCCAGTCAGTCTCTTTCAAAAAGGATCGCTGGACTGGGGTTTCTCCTTTGTTATAGCTTGTCAGTAGTGCACATCCTTCCTACAGCCGGGAACTAGATTTCCGGCCACACCATCATGAAGCAACCGCGTTGATCGCTCTTACAGTGACATCGCATCAGGCACGACCAAGCACATTAGTAAACAAGAAATCCGTTTCAGATTTAATTCAAACTCTGTCTTTTACCTGATGATTCAAAATAAGGATGACACAAAAATTAGAGTGTTTTAACATAGGTTGATTTCGGGCTTTATTCCAGTTGCCAAAACGAGCTAGGCGGAAAGTTTGTGTGAATGGGAACGTTAGGATCAATCGCATGTAGAGTTCAACACTTATAATGAAAAACTCAATGCTTAATTTCGTGTGGGTATTTATTGACAAGTTTTCAACCTGAAAGACGCACACGACATTAGTAGTCTCTTTGACACACACTTACAATAGTTCCACTTACCTAAACTGTCTTGAAAATGTTAAGCGTATGGTGAGCATAAGTTAGTTGGCACGAACTTTTGAACTGAATCAATCCATCAGCCGTTACACTGACATGCACGAAGTGTAGGTTCATAAACCTAGCCTCCGTGTTGTCACTTGTGATCGTACCTCATCATACTGGTTTCAACAATCCGGTTAGCTGAACAAACCAACAACGAGCAAATTATTAGGGTCACCAGTTGTGCCTATCTAACATGGGGACCAGCTGCCCGAGATCTCCCTCACATCACATCAAACACTTCTAATATAACGTGGCGCGCCTGGTTAATAATTCTGCGAGCACCACAAACTAATTAACACATGTGTCCTCAATTACTTTCCGTTTAAACAATGTGATATGATTTGGATAAATGCTGCAAATAACGGGTCCGTTTTTGATCACATTCTATCCCAGCCGTTTGCAGTATGGCAGTCGTACAGACCGAGCAAATTTCATGAGTGGTCTGGGGTGCGCAGCTGACTCATGGGCCAGAGGGGTTACTCTTTCTTTCTTATCTTACCGAAAATACTCCCACATTGGGGTGCATCCCGCATATTTTTGGAAATTCGCTGGCAGTATAACCATACGTCATGACTTGAGTGTATATGCAGTCTACCACTGAAAATCAACCAGCTAAAAAGCAAGAGTCGGGACAACGGTTTTGTGAAATTAATACACAAAACGACGACGTGGAGTGACACCTTGGTTTTTCGTCATTTTGTCAAACGAAGCGCTGAGTCAGTACAGTGATTGAGTTGTTGGTTCTAGTGTCGTTAACCGAACAGCATAATCTAGATGGGGTGTTTATATAGACGTTTGCTTGAGTGAGATAATTAGTTAGTAGGTAGATCACACACGTATTCTTAAACCAAGTCAATTCGATGGGTAACAATGTGGGAATAGAAACGCATGTAGTCAGATACCCGCCCTACACAGATTGAGATCAAAATTTGTGCTGTCGATCAGGGATTACCTGCTAAATAGCTACTAGGATTTTTTCACCACGGTTTAATGAGATTAACAAGACACGAACTACCAACCCAACTCATTCGATGAACGTGGATACTAAAGAGTTTGCTTCGTGTTATTCACATTTGCAAGAAATGGGCAACTACTACATTTCTACTACTCTGTTCCCTGAAACCAGGTGAAATTATCTTAGTGACAACTCAGGTATATATAAAAGTTTTTCCAGGGTGTAATAACATAATTTCGGATTTTGTATATTACCCAATCAAACGCTAAGGCACTGTCAGTCTCCCAAGACTTGGACGCAAAACAAACACACTCGAAGCAAACCCATTTTTGTTAGTTGTATGTTCATATACCTGAAGACTGGAGAACGAGGTCCTTATTCACCTCACATTTAGCTCCCGTTGATCAATATCGGCGAATCTGTGGTTAAATACGGTGATGCTAGTTTACTTCTAGCAAGTTTTACAGAACTTATAGGAGGGTTGTGGAAATTTCCTAAATTCGTCCGATTCTGTGTTGAAAAGTTCAGAGGGCGTGTTAAACGGGAAGAACTAAGTTCAGTTTTTCACAACTTGGTAGAGGCTGAATCCGGAAAAGTCATCCGAGCTCTAATTTAGCGTGCAATACAGGTAAAGTTTGGTTTGCAGAATCAAAACGAATGACTAAAGGCAACTGAGAACGATTGCCATTAGTTTCACTCTAACAATGATGACTCTGATGACGGGCTATCGTGCAACCTAAACGGTTTCCGGAATCTGCGTGTCTAGACTATATTTGATGACTCTTTCCGGACTGACCCCGGCGCGGCTTTCCAGATTAGTCACCCACTGACGACTCAATAAGTTACTTGAGATGTGACGGTTATGATTGAGGAAGAGATGGCTCAATGGTTTACTTAATGGAGATTCGTGTGGGCGCAAATTAATTCTCTTCCGACATGCATGCTAATCACGGAGACTTACCCGGTCTAATCAGCCTGTCTTGCTATGACTGCGAAAGGAGCGTTGTTACTGCTATATGATCCTTCGTAACAAGAACATCATCGAATACGAAATATGAGCACTGACGTTGGATAATTAGTCCAACACAATCATTCGCAAACGTGTTATACAAAAACAAAAAGCCTTTGGGTAATCTAGTGAAAGAACTCAATAAGGCACTGACCTTGCTGGATATCGTGTAGAAGGTTAGGGACAAATGAATGTCATCCAATTTGATTCTTCTGTGGTTTCGTCCATGTGAGTTAGTAGTACTCAAGTATTCGCGTTCAGAAAGGTACTGAGTCCACCCCGATCGGCAGTCTCATTATTAATGATTTTTCTTGGTAAACGGTTGCCACAGGTCTATAACTTAACAATACAGAACAATTAGAGTCATCTGCGCTTCCTCACTTCCGATTCTGTTCTGAGCAGTTACCCAAAGTTTGATGTAGTTGGCACAAATAAGTTGCCCAAAGTTGAAAAGCTGTGGGATTTCAAGTGAAATGAGCAGCAATGAACCTGTTGTTTAGCTAGTTATTGTTCGCACAACATTATTACAAAAGCCCGTTATTTATCTTCATATTTAAGAGGTAATTTTTAAAGTAATCAACAATTACAAATGGAAATTCGCCTGTGCCATACAATTGATCGAACCTATCGGGACAAAGTCTGGTCGTCACTGGTAAGTTGTTCTACACCCCATAACCAGTAGTGCACTGGAAATCTGTCCTTTATGATATGATTTTGTGTGCAGCCATAAATGTTGCGTTCTATTAGAAATATTAATAATCCTGCCACACACATGGGAAAAGCTTGCTCTGTCGTTAATCAATAATGGATTCGTCTGGCGATTTGTTTGATTTCATTGTTTTCCCATTAACTTACGAACATTTGGCGCTAGCGATAACCGAACAGACTGAAGTTCACATGCCCAGAGTGATTTTTTAAGTAGAAGGGAGCTTCTAACGGAGAGTCTAATCCTATAAGTACCAAATCAAATATTCACTTTTTCTCGAAGCATAAAACAATGCGTAATAACAAATTGTGAACATGTGTGAATTTAATCGGACTATGGCGGCAACATTTCGGACGATCTCTTCAATACGTAAACTGGAACACCAAAGAATACAGAGGTACAGACGAACAGAACAACAACAAGAATAGTCAATTAGTTAGTTTTATGTTAAAGGAAAGCTGATCAGCTCTAAGGTAGACAAACGACCTGGGAAAAACTTTTACACAGAGGTGATCGGCGAGTAATGGAGAGCATTGTGGCTATAGTGTGACCTGTTTCCAATATTTGAACTGTGATGGGCTAGTTAGGACTTCGGTTTGATCGTTCTGAACCACTTCTGTTTCTCTGTCAGAAGCGCTAGACGTATCAGCATATGCCTGTGTTTTTCTGTCCTAGGAACCGGTTTGTTCTGCCGATTTTTGCTTTACCGCGGTTGCAAGTGAAGTATTATTTTGCGACAAACAGTCCTGAACCAGGTGAGCAACATCCTTACCTGTATATAGGGGACGCAACTCAGTCGTCAGCCTGTCGAAGTCAGGATAGAGTGCAATATTGTGTCTACGTCAGATGTGATTTGATTGTTACTGAAGGTTCGACTGATAAAGAACTGTTTCTCGAGAATCATACGCACGGCAAAACTGGTTGGTCTTTCCCGGCTCTGAAGTATGACATACTTCTCACGGATATGTGTTTGCGAGGATGACCAACATTCAGATTTATTCTTTTTTTGGTTAGCACACATCATTACACGTGTCTGCCGGGTTCTGTGAAACAGTATTTGCATCAGACCACCTTTATAAGCAATGGATTCAAAAAAAAGATCAATCTTGACTGTAATATCCCAAGCATTGTTCATATTCGTGGCACGTCGGGTTCACTAGTTGCTGGCGCGGTGGTTACTTATAGTCGAAAATGATAACGTCAGTTAAATATATATATATATCACATAACTAGCAGTGTACCAAATGCAAGCGAATAACAAACTAGATAACGAATTGTGGATCACTGATTAGACAAGTGGAGGTTTACGAGGTGTGATGGAGGGGTGGGTTGATGTCAGTGTAATCCTTGGCTTGTAATTCTTTTTGTGTGAAGCTGTAAAAGCTTCGGAGACAAGGTCCTCTTGGTTTTGTAATTATCGTTTCAAACCTCTCATGAAGTGAACACATGTAAAAGGCCTGAAGGATTTTTAGCTTGACGGTGTTCATGATCAGTGACAGTCCCAAACCATGAGCAGAATAATGTGTGTGGCGAGTTCAAGACAAGATTCTACAGACAGCAGTTTTGTGGGACGTGTCGGTTTCTCAATGAGTGAACACGGTTGTTTATGGAGGTCACGTTATAGGTCGGAGTGTAGGGTAAAAGGTCATAAACCGTCGAAACGCGTTGAGATATGTGCAGCGCGTCAGTGCGGTTATTAATGCAGAGACGGACAAAGATGTGTTGAAAATGTGTCATTTTATGTGTCTGGTCAAGAGGACACCCACAAGGAACCATCCGGTCGCATACCAAGTGGAGTATCTAAATAACCTAAACTGTCTTTCATCGCTTTTTCGTGGGAAACAGAGGAACATGAAAGTACGGATTTCACGGGAATCAAAGCCAAAACATTGCTAATGTCTTTGGTAGTTATCAGCTTATCATCCACATACCAGTGTGGGGGTGACACCAGTGGCAGCAACCATTTGCATTCACTGGCGTTGGACCCAGGAAGTTACTTGCGGTCACACCATTTATTTGTTTGTGAGGCAAGCCCCTACAATCCGATCTACTGAAATACATTAGTTCCGTGAGGGTACTTAACGAGGATGAACGAAGGCAAATTATGAAAGGAACAAACTCTCACAAAAACTAGACAGATCTTCTGATTAACATATCACGCTTGTTCCTGAGCTAGCCTTTCAGCCAAGCAGGATGTATTGCAGTATGCTCAACGCTGGTACCTTGCTTGTACTACTCACTGAATGTCGGTTGGAATGTGCCTGCGAGTTTTTGCATCTGAATCCACTGCTTTTTCGCGCGATTTATGCTCCCAAAAATATCATTTTGCGCTGTCCTCCTAGATTTCATCTTGTTGACTTCCAGGCTTCATGCAGCTTTAGTTGATTCGATCAAGCTTTCGAACCTCCATTGCCTCTAACACACCACATTGCTGAACCATCAACAATATTCACATTTACCGGCTCTGTTATCCTCTTTCAAAATGATATTATTTTCTAGGGTAAACAGCTATCACCTCTGTGTTGATCCTGGCAGTTGATGAAGTGTTGACCACATGTTGGATGATAAAGTGTCCGCCTATCTCGCTTAGGCGGAATGAGACGCGTTTCTCCGAGAGGCTTGCCGAGGTACTGAGAGCTCTGTAGCTAGCCGAAGCAAAAGTATCAACCGAAAAACAGGAGTCTGGTATGTATACAATATAAACTTTCGCTGTTCGTTCAGTTCAACGCAGCCCGGACACTATAAGTTCACTGAGAATCCTCCAAAACGATTATCTATTTGTGGCCTCATGGGTTTGAACAGGTTAAAAGTTCCTAAAATATTCTGCAAATTAGTCCAGTGACAAACAAAATCTGACAGTTGCCAATGGAATCATACCAGTGCGTTTTCCTGTAGAAACGAAAGCTAATCCCAACAATGAACCACCTTTGCCTACCTGCGGAATCCACCATTAAGCATCTTAATACATATATCAGTTCGTTTGACAGTGTCCTCGATTTCCCAAAGTCAGTCTAATCAAACACATACTCACCCCACTTGACATCGGTGGGAAAGGTATTTCGTGGTTAGTTGATGCTGCTCTTATCTCACGCATAGCGAGAGAAGAGAGTGCTTTCCATGGAACGTCCAGTTATTCAAAAACTCTGTCAAGGACAACAAATTTGGGCCCCTTGAGTGGGACATCATCGCAGTACTACTTGTTCAGTGTTTTATTGTGAATACCGGGAAATTAGTTAAATTCCACCTTCTGTTATACTGCCGAGGTCTTCAGCAAGTGGCTCTTTCTGCAACGTCCGGTCGGTAAGTGCTTTTCCCCGATCCACCCTCTCGGGGATTTTTCATTCGTAGTGGTCTGTGAATAAACGTGTGGACTTCACGAGGTCGTTGAGATGACCAAACTATTTTTTGCCTTGGTAATTCCGGTCCGTCAAGAAGAACCAAATCCGTTCAATACTGTTCATTCACATTTGATTTGTGCCGTGCTGGGCACAATCATGTGACTAAAGTCTTGACGGCAGAACCCGTGCAGTTCGCAAAGAGTTTCAAGAACCAACACAACCCACGTTTATCACACTCGGTATGACTACTGATAGTGACACCAACGCTAGTTCCCTTGATGGAAATATATTGCATTATGATCGAAGTTGGGTTGCCTGGACAGGCAAGTTAGGAAAGTTCGATAGCGGAGTTTTGTACGGGGTGTCACTACACTGTTGGGTTTCTGTGATAATCATTTTAGATGAAATGTCTTGCCATTTCTTGAACAATCCATTTTGTCTACTAAGCGGCTTGTTGATGCAGTTGCTGCTTCCTTACCACTGAAAATTCTTAGTTTCATAATTATCAGTGACATTTTTGTGAGGGAAATTTGAATTGGTTTGTTTTTATCTTCGGTAGGCTACTCAACAACGAACACTTTCTGTCCTTGTGCATGAGGTTTGACTACGTTACCTCTCAAATATCCTGGACAGCAGTTGATTTCGTAAGCCAAATTTTCTAACAGGCCCCACATATTATTTTCGCCCAACTATAATTGTGTTTTCTGCTTTTGCCTCCCTGACTGAAAAAAAACGTCTGTTGTTCAGCACTGAAAATCGTGCGACGCCTTGCGTTTGTTGACTAAGTTATCTGACAATTTGTCTTCATTTTTAATTTCTACGTTCGTTTCCGTTTCCTGAGGTTTTGCTAAAACTTGCATATAACCGACACCTCAGCATAAATGAAAGCAGTAATGGTTGTAATGTATATATAATAATTCTCTTATTTCCTTGACAGCAACGTTTAGTGACATGTACAAATATCACACTATCTAAGAGTGATACCTTGAAATTTGTATGGCTGATTGTTTGAAATACATGTGTGCTCACATTTTCAGATCGGACTGTGGTTGATCCCTATAGGCATTCATGGTTAGTCAAGTGTTAGTCAAGTATACGTTGCGTACCTGGTTAGTTTGTTGAAAAAATTCGAAATACGAGAATGTGAACACCATAACATAGTCCATATTTATTAGAATGACAATATCCATGTTACAGTGACATGACAACGTTTTCCTTGGAGTTGCTGTCACTGCGTTTTTGTTGGTCTGAGACTACCGCTTTTCAAAATTTTGGCTCATGTAATTGAGTTATTTAATCAGACATGCGTCCTAGTTTTCACGCCTTTCAAACAGATTCGGCTGAGCAGCTGGTCAGTGTAAGCATTGACTGGCACTGACCTAGGCAGTATCTCTGGAAACGGTTGCCCAAATCCACGTGTGTTTTCATTTTTCGCGCGGACTTGATCCAAAATCCGTGTGGAAAAACCCATGAAACATGACTCAGACAGAATATTTTCCAGTGCGACAACCGCCTTTTTTGTACTCAAGGACGTCCACTAAAAACTACCTGCAAGTAATTTCGATGCATTAGTGGAAAAGGAGCAGTTGGGTTCATCAGTGGGTCAGTGTAGCTTTCAAAAGAGAGCGTTGGTAACATTCTATCCGTACTCGACAGTAATATAAATTAGACGATCATCTTGGCCGGATTCTACTCTTGGTGTACGTGTAAGGTGCCGTGTTTTTGCCTCAAGTTAGCAAGCGATACACAAGAAACATACTTGGAGTGTTCAATACATCGAGCTTAGTAGTTTTGTGCCGTATACCTTGGTGAGAAAAGTAATCAACTGCTTGATGGACATAATCTTAAGAATGTACACGGATAATACTGTCGTCAAGGAAATGGCATCCAGGCGTCGAATATTCATACAAACAATCTGTCCGGAAAGATTTACACACACAACCGTGAAGTGGATGAGACAACCGTTTACACTGAATTACCTTTTACGGGTGATACCCTAGTCAAATCCACAACGCGTAAGCTCTGACGTGTAGTTACGAGACGGTTAAGCACGCGTTCAGGCCTGCGTAAACTTATAACTGCACACGCTCGAAATCCGACAAACCACTTATCGTTAATACACGAGGCCTACAGGTCTCGGCTTGCCCAGTACCGCGCAAAATTTACTTCCCATCGTGGTTTGTCGCAACAAGAACGTCAAAGCCATCCGGAAGAGTTTAACGCTCACCATCTACCTTGTCTTCTTGCCGTCAGTTTTCATTTGTCAATGTTGAAATGTGTAACACTAATTCGTTATACCAGTGACCTTTATAACCCTAGGCGTATTTCAAAATGTCTCCATTTAGTCGCCGCCGATCGCAACATGAATCGACTAACGGCAAGCATTATTAATCGACTGCATTTGCTGCATTGGCAATTTTCTGTCATAGATCAAGGGCAACAGTCTGACGCATCCGATATTTCGACCGTTACAAGCATACACTCATCGTACCAAGGCATATGTGATTCCTCCGCAAAACTCTCTTTTCTAAACATATCAGAAAGTGCATCCGAGACATCCCAATGTGACGCAACGCATCAGCCATCAGCCTAGGTGGATCCAGCCAACCAACTTTCATAAAAATTCCTATACAACCGTCCAGATTCGAACACATCTTCCCAGACAACGTCATTCTGCCCAGCATTCCTGTATGTTACAACCAAACCTACTAAAACTGTTAGGCAGTTCTGTTAAGCAAATCGACGTAACGGGAGTGCGTAGATGACATTTTACATGCGGACTATTTTGTTACCTACTACGGACCATCGGTAAACACCTCTGGTAGCCATCTGGGGAAGTCGGATATCTATATGGAGCTGGATAACCAACTTTTTATGCCTAACAGCTTTTCAAGCAAAACTATGTTACTCACTCAGAAACTACTACCGACTTTCCATCATCAAGCACGACGAGTATCAGTCTGAAAGATCGCAGACCCACTTTCCTTGACGTATTCGGATCAAATGATTCGTCACCTTGATACATCTCACTCAGCCATCCAGCGAACTGTTGCCGGCCACGTCTGTCAAACTAGAAGCAACCCTAATAAACCTGCGCTCTTGACACCGCACCTTTCTCTGTCCTTTTCTGGAACAGTGATGACTGTCGTCTATCCGACTTTGCTGGCAACTACGACAGCCTTAGGCACTGTCTTGAAACCTGCAAAGTCTGCTAACCTGGACAGCAGCAATTTACCGGATCGTCGTGAGTTGGTTCCACTAAACAACGAGTCTGATTACATTATAGTCACTGAAGCAGCAGTAGACCAGCCCCGGGAATGTACTGAGTGTGACCCATTTGGATCGTTGGTAACATTCCTAGAAAACTGCCAACTTAGTCCCATCTTAAGAGAGATGATTATTCAGATCCGCGAAAAACATTTTGTCACACCATGGAGACTATCAAGACAACAGCGTCACATCACGAGGGTCAGAAGCTGCCTGCACCCACGACTACTTCAGGTTGGACACATACAAAACCTTTACAGGTCAAGGAAGAAGGACACAGCAGCGGCGGTACCTGACTGAAGAATGCCGTAGCTGAAGTTCCTCGGAATCACAGACTACTGGGGTGAAAAACTTGATGGTCCGAATATACTTGACAACCGGTCTCCATGGAATGTGGCTCCATGTTGCCGCAAGCTTGTTGCATTAATCTGTGGAGCTGAAATCGCCAAGCAATGCCGTTCCCTGGGAGGACCTGCACCCGGACCTGAACGACTCATAGCTACCGACGTTGCTCATCCTTAAGTAAAATCACTGAATGTTTTTCAATTTATTATTGATCAGTGAACAACTTCCACAAACGAACACTGCTTGCACAACACTTGTACCGCTCGTGCCATCTGACCTCCGTCCACTTTCTGTTTCTTCAGTGGTCTTCATAAAAGCGGAATTAAGTGCAACCATCATCTTGTCCGCTCCCTCTTCAGGGTTCTAGACATAATGTTTAGGTGGAGAGAAGACTTGCTAATAACTTCACCCTAGGTCATTAGCTGTGTCCAGAGACAGTTTTATGGCGTAGTTGGATTCATAGTTATTTAAGGCGTAGTTAGATTTGAGGCCGAAAGACGCCCGCTTGAAAGCAAATAAACCAAACCAGCTGGATCTGCTTACCATAAACTTCTAGCCTGGAGCGCGTTTACTACTCACTGCAATTGGCATGATGCATTCCGCTATCGGTTCGTCCCTACGAGTTAACCATTTACCGTGCAATATATTGTGTTTGGTATATAATATCAAAATGAGCTAGGAGTCCACAAAAATTATCACGTATCAGATAAAACACTCACTTCAGTAGGCCCACCTGATATTCGGCTGGCTGGGCACTTGTGATATAGGCAAATCCGCGTGTCTTTCTTGACTTCCAGCCGGTTTTTGTTCAAGGTGCGTGGTTTTTTGTAGACAAACAGATTTTAATTAATCACGTTCAGTTTCGGCTTTCTTTGTACCATTACGAAATTCCTTGGTCTCAACATTTGCGTTTTATTCCTACAGTGTGGATTTTAATGTCTCCATTTTGGACTTTTTAATCTTGAAAATCAGTTGCTTCAGTTCAATTATCTCACTGAATATTCACAGTGGGAACGTAACGGAAAGCAAAGCTAAAAATCTGGAATTGGCCGGTAAATGTGAATATCAATAACATGTCGATAATTACAGGCTGACAGTCGTCATTCAGTAACTGTCACTGACTGAGGGCGAACACGTTGGCCGTTTGTGTCAAACTTTGCTTTGAGTTGGAGTTATTTGTACTGGGAGTGACGCATCCCCAATACAACTCACACCCTTTCGTGCCCACTTATTACAGGTTTTTGTCCGAGTTAACGCCAAGTACCAAAGTGTGTTGTTTACAAGCGTGAGTATGCACTAAGCCCCGCGTCAGTCAATACACGCGATCCGGCCTGCTCAAACGGGCACCTCACTCTGATGAGTCTGGGTGAAAAAAGATAAAATATGGAAGCCGAGACAAACTGTTCACTGAATGGCGTCAGATTTCACAAAGTCTGCTGTACAGGGTAGTCGATCGACCAGATATAATCCAGGGGCTCGCCAGCGTGAAGAGCACCGTAGTAGATACAACTTGATGTGTTGTTCCTCATATATTGTTGATTTCATAGCAGCAACATTTGATCAATACAGAATAAACTTATCATGTTCAGTATCAATTTTCGATTGTGTCTATAAATTAAGCAATTGTTGTGCCCGATCAGTCGCCAGTTCACTTAAAAGTTTGTTGCTAGATCCTTCCAGTCCCAATGCTCACCCTGGGCTGAGATTTGACGATTGCTTCGAACAAATTAGTAACAACTTTACTTCGCATGAGTAGCAAGGTTCACAGACAACAAAATGTTTGACTTATTCCTGCTGGATCATTCTGGCTAGATTTTGCAGGATATGCTTAATGAAGTGGGAATTTACCTACTGCTGATGTGTAGTGCGAGATTTTAGCGTTTCATATAGATTGAACATCACCCATAATTATTCGCAGCCGTCTTATTCCCATAAATTCTCTAATCGGCCTCTTTCGAAAAGGAGCATTAGTCTTTAACCTCACTTTTGTCCTTGTCTTGGCACATATTTAACGAGAACGAAACTCGAATCTCAGGTCTTTCTGATAGGGACCGATTGGAAGTCTATAAGAATGCGATGGCTGCGATCAGTTGTAGAAGATGTTCAGTTTATATGAAAACCCTATGCACATAAAGGTGATAACGTTGCAAGGACTTTCTATGATAAAGGTTGTTCCGGCCTATACGAAATAACTAAAGAACACCTACGGAGATAAATTGTACTAGGTATACTTCTAGACGTACATATTTTGACATGGGGTATCGTCAAAAGATGACATGCGATTCAGCACCTGTTTGGTCGTTTAAAACTCCAGGTGTGCAGAGTTGTTAACTATTGTCTGTTAAATAAATTGACTAAGAGACGCGTCTGATGAATGCAGAGTGGTTTACGGACATTTCGTCAACAAAGCGCCTTTCTGTTTTCACTGCCGATGACTAACTGGAAGTAAGTGTGGCAGAGAGAAAGCGAAACCCAAACCAATAAATGGAATGTTGCCATAACATTAGGAGTAATCTGTTCACGTTTTCTGAAGGGGACAGCACCTGTGTGTGACTATACATTGTTGACAGATTGATGAACGTTATTAAACTGTCGCAATGTTTTACAAGTTCGCGTTATAAATACATGCTACTTGCACTACAGCACCAAACTTGAACTGACGGAAGTCCATATTCGGTTCCTAACTGAATGCGTTACCGCGAGACAATATCCAGAACACTTCTGGATGGTTTTGCGGCGAAAAAGTGTTCGACCTATGGGAAGCACGCTGAAACAACATACACTGAATGAACTGAAAACAACCTCTGCAAGACTCGATGAGATGACGCGAAATTTGAACCAGTGGCAGAATCACTCATGCTTGAAGAGCGGGTTCAATTCGACGAATGTGTTCAACACACTGTTATGAAGCAAGCGGGTATGAAGTCTAACAAACTGAAAGACAACTTGAATTCTGTAAGTATGGTATCAGAGTTCCCGAGCAATCCTGAAAGGTATATCCACACTCACCGAAGGCTCACAAGGAATGATAGCCATTATGCTTGATTTTGGATATGTGTAATTTTCCATATAATTTGACCGCACAGTAGCTAGTAGAGTTGCTGGAACGCGTTCAGGAAGACATTGCGGTGCACTGGCTAAAAGATACGTTGAGTTCGTTGATTCTATCCGGTTACTGAATGTGGAAAACAAGGTCTTTTCCCTCGATGTATGCTCTATTTTCACGAACGTGCCACTTGTAAAAACCGACGACGGTCTCTGCGGTTATATTCGTTCCGAAGGTTTACATGTGGGCTCACCGGAAGATACGCTTAAACAGCTGATACTAGCTTGCACGCAGAATGTACGGTTTCCGATTGATAAAGAAATGTATCGTCAGAAGGACGGTGTTGCGATGGGGTCACCGTTAGGCCCACTGTTGGCAGATATCTTCATGGTAATGTTAAAAAGAACTACGTGGGATTATTGAAAATAGCGCTTTCTACAAGAGGCACGTGGATTGCATTATCTATATAGTTGACGAAACCATGGATTTAAACAGCCTACTTGCGAAGGCGAACATCATAACCTCAAATTTAAACTTGAGGCCGAGAAAGATGGACAAATATCCTTCCTCAGTGTGGCACTGAATCGTCATGCAGTTGGTTCACTTCGGAGAGGTACTCACAGGAAGGGGAGTTGAAACGGACGGTATACTCAATTTTTTAGTTAAAGAAGAGAAACCTTGTTCGTAGTTTGAAAGACACAGCTATCAGGATATGCACTGATGACATGATTAAAATAGAAATGGTGTTTTTACAGTGGATATCCTCGGAGAATGCCTATCCTGTAAACTTCGTGGATCAACATATGGAACTGATAATGCCAAAAGTTAAGCTCCCATATGCGGAAAAGAACTTGGTTCACATGGCCGTAGACGTTGGCTGAGTTGGTGACTCGTAGAATAAGTAACGCAATTGAAAGGCCTACAGTGCGGCACAACTGCGAATCACATTTAATTCCAACCCGGTAGTTCGCGAAAAATTCGAAGATACGTTGCTTATATCTGTGACATCATTTTGTGTTTACATGTTCACATGCTCCTATGGAGCAAGGTACGTCGGTCGCGAAACCAAGCGTCTTTCTCAAAGGTTACGTGAACGCCATCCCACACGGCTAGCTAAGGGCGCGGTGAAGTCCATTTTGAGTGCAATTCTGGCTCCTCTTGTATACACAGGGCACCAGATCTCCCCGGAAGTGGCCTTCCAACCCATTTACCGCCTGTCAAGCCGTCAATCCAGAGGAGTCAAATTTATTCTGGCCACCGGAATTCAGCTGCGCAATCCATAGTTGTGCGCTCAGAAGAAGTTTGTTCGGGCCTTACCGTTATCATAGCCCCCGCTACCCAATTGACAACCCCGGAGGTCAGTTTTGTCCCCTAATTGTTCTCCAATTCACAACCGTTTGAAGCAGTTACGCGAACAGTTACTCTTGATTTTTTCTTGCTTGACAATCATGATGGTACGAAATGTTACGTAGTTGGCCAGATTATGAATAACCGAAAACCGACTGTTTTTCAAAACACCTTTGACTTACAGATAAAACAGCCCGAATGACGGAGGGGAGTTGATACTCAGTAGACTGTCTTCCGTCGATTAATCGATGAGTCTGCGTGGGTTGAAATGCGGTACACTTTCACAACAGTAGTTCATTCATTGTAAGTAGGCCAGGTAACTTCCAAAGTCAGCTGATTTAACTCATTTGGTTATTTCTCACGGAATTGTAAGATTTCACCTTACTACCAAACAAACGAAAGGTCAACAGTGTGGAAATCTTTTGGTACACTTACGTTGCACATTTCCATCTGTGCATGCTATGCTTAACTAGCATATATTGTGACGGTGATGGACGAAATTGTGGGCAATTATTGTAACGTGTAACTGTGGCCATTGAAAACGCTCAGCAGCTCGTCTAAAGGTTACCGAACTTGAGTTGTGAAACCGAAGGTTGCTTTTGTTATACTGGTTGTTTCAGAATTATCCTGGAGTCCACGGCTGATGTCCTGTGAAACTAGACTGCACTTTGTGGAACTGTTTTACACCCAAAGAATGTAAGCTTCTTTTAGACCCAGTGAATCGGTTACACAACTGATTTTTACTTGGAGCACTGGTAAACTTTTATGTTTGAATGAATGAAGTCAAGTAGCTAACCGTCACTCACAGAATAATTCGGGGTAGGTGTTGTAGAAGAAGCCTGTGTTCGACCACATGGAAACTCTTCAAGTGGAACCTTGGACATGTAAGTAGTTGAGAGTTTCGTTGTGAAAACCCACTGTTAGATACGTCCAAGTCGGCTGGCGCTAAGTAACTACTCTGAGATGCCAGAGTGTCATACTTAGTCTGATGCAGCGGACAAATATCTTCACCTCAGCTTTTATCAATCTGCGGTCGATTTGCTCCTATGTATATTTGAAGGGATCATAAGACCGAAAAGACTCCTCTGCTTCTAGTTTCCTTACTGAGAAGAGCCTGGGAAGCTACTGACGACTGTGAATAAATGGGAGAAGCGACAGTTTTACAGAATGAAGCCGTAGGAGTTGTGGGTTTGTCCTGTGTGATCGATGCAGCTAAAGTCAGTCACCTGTAGACCCCTATGCCCTCGAGTTAACTAGATTAATAATTAGATTAGCCTGCTTGACTAAAAGGGATGGTGTACTCGGTGCTTCCCTAATAAAGCAATTGTGGGGGAAGATTTCCTGCAGCGAACTCTGCCGGAAGTCTTGACTTACCTCCGACCTCACATTGACTAGACAGAAGGGACAAACACACCTATTGTTCTCGTTCAAGTAGACGTTGATATCTTATAGATCAACACGGAAACCGTCCAAGAACTGAGTAGGTATTCATCTCACCTCAAGAAAATGAGTGCTGATATGAATACGATGATGTGGCACTAAGCTCCCTTAAATACAACAAAAACGTGAGAAATCAAATACAACGATATCCATATCTCGACTGATAGAGTTACCAAGACTATCCAGATTGGTGCCGATTATCGCTGGTGGGAATAGCAGATGAAAATTGGCAACTTACTAAATGAAAGTGGTAACGGTCGACCTCTTGAGTAAGAGTGAGTTGTTTGAATCTTACAGACTAAATCTTTGTAGAAGAAATGAAGACTTACTTGTTTTACCGATTCAATAGCGGAATTCAAAAAACGTCGAACGTACTTTGTACAAATCACGTTGGCAAAGTAACAAACATCCCATGGAGTTGACTGTCGCCTTGCCAACGTGAGTTAATTTTATAGATTATTCATCTAAAACAGAGTCCAAATGTTTGACTACATCATTTGACTACGACAGTTAACAGTTAAGAATGCAAATATCATTTTATGGTTTAACCGGCTCAACATCCTTGGTTCGATGTTAATTAGATCATTCAAACCAGTGAGATAGTTTCTAAAACAGATGAAAAACTGCCCACACAACAGTGATCACGGGTGACTTACTGTTTGTGAACGTGGATCAAGCGATCGATTGTACGCGAGTTATGAAACAGGATGGAGTAATCAAACTAAACTCAATAAGCACTGTTTCGCTCTGCTCTTTTGCGGTGATGAGTAGTAACTGGTTCAGTCGCACTCATTCAGATTGCTTTCAACGATCCAGTCAATTGGTCAAACCTATCCAAGTATGAGAGGCAATTAGACCTCGATGTTGAATTGTATAGAGCGATTTGGGATAATCCACTCAGTTGCGTGTAATCGAAAGTTATAATAACTTCCAAGTTAGGCATCACACATTTGATCGCAGCGTTCGCATTCGGATAGACTTTGCAGTCAGCCTCTTTCGAAAGGAAGCACTAGACTCGAGTTTCGCTCTCATTCGAGCTCGTCAGTAGTGCGTATCCTTGTCAAGACCGGGATTTGAACTGTTGCTGAAGTACGGTAATGGACCTGCTTTGTAGTTTCGTATGCTATTCCATACCGCTCATTGTGTTCAAGAAATGTTGATATGGTACTACATGTGGTCATGAAGGTGAAGACGCAGTCTTGTGGAGTGTCCGAGAGTGACACTCTCTGTGACGTGAAGCAATGCCTCATCTAAGCTCCTGTCCACTTTCGTTTGTAACCTACAGTCTAATATCAACACTAAAAGAATCGTGCTCAGCATGATGAGCAAATAAACGATAATCTGCTAATAAGTTGCTCACGTCTAGCCTGCTTCAATTATCGCTAAATTCGTACTGGTTCATCTGTTCTAATAACGCTGAGTCAAGCAGCCGATTCAGTGAGACTATCTACCAAGTCCAAAAAACGTTAAAAAGAGTGGTCAAAATGACTGGAATTTGTACGGTACTGTTCGGAAACACTACGATAAAGGTGTTATCTTAACTTGAGTCTGGATTAACCAAAAAAATTAAATTAATCAAGAGAAGAAAGCGTTCAAAATTGAGTAATTAAAAACTTGCTCGCAAATGATCACCAGTCAACGGAAGACGGACTGACTAAACGATCGAATGCACGGTGAGAGCTTTTCAAACAATATCAAGCAAGACAGTTTTAGGAGGTGCGCAATGACACTGCACTACCACTCGTGGTATATAATTCATCTTGACTTTTCAGTGCACATAGCGAAAGACAAAGTGAAAACGAATTTCATGCCGGTTTTCTATAAATAAATCAGAGACGCACCAACGAATCTAACATTTTGCACCCTACCACACACCGAAAGACAAACGTACCACACTAAATCCAAAAAACCCAGGAACAAGTGTCGTCGTCATCAGTAGGACTATTTTCCCCCGCTGATGAATACCAGTGAAGGGATTAACAGTCAGTCCACTCATAATCGTCTTCGAGTGGCTGTATTTATACAAACTACTGGGTTCTGAGAATAAAGTCGACAGATACAAGGAATGGAAACGATGGTTAATCAGGACAGTATCACTTCTGGTTGCTCTATGTAGTTTTGTTTAAACGGGAACAGAAAATTTGAGAAGCTTTGACACTGAGGTTAGCTTCACGGTTCGCAACTGGCGTGTCTGAGTTACCCTTAACCATTTCTGACATAATGGTCTAGAGCACGCGTGCATATGAAATTTTACGGAACTCAACGATTTTATCAGTGGTCAAAGCCAAGAACCTTTCGGAAGCCTACCGCACATTATAAACCTAAGTTTAGCACATATCTGAGTCACTGCTTTCGCATTAGTCTTCGTGCCCAAGAAGAGCTGTTCCACATCTGAATTTTCAACGAAGTCAACCGCAAACTACATGGTAACAGATAATTTGCCAGATTTCGGTCCACACGCAATATGGCTAACTGCCTGGCATCATGCAACTGCTGGTAGCAAGGCGGACATTTTCTTTTCATTTATGATCGACACAGTTTCCCGACACCTGTAAGTAAATAAAACCATATCGGTGCTTATATTTTACGCGTCGTTTGAGCAAAGTTCCTAACCATTTTGGAGCATGTTCCAAAAGACTACGACCAATAGATGACAATTGAGCGATAAACAAGTGTAGTGAAACTTTCGGAATTGTTGTACGTAAGTTCAAACATTAAGATATACCATACAACTTCGGATTTCGTGATAAAATTGCTTTCGCTTTTTCATATTGCCCCTTCCTGCTGCTCATTTAGTGACGCAACATCAACAGATGTTTTAGCACGTTCTCCTACTAGGGACTTTTGGCTGAAGCTTTTGGTCTTAAGCGGTACATGGACAGAAGTTTTGTGTAAATTTTTCAAGCTCAGTCACGTAAAAAACCGACCCAACCTCATTCCTTCCAAGAGTTCACCCATGTGTTTTCACCTCTGCTGTTTATGACCGTTAATGGGAGCTTGACCCAGGTTTAGTTGTACCAGTTAGTGTACTTTGTCTGAGTGGTAGGTAGATCACCTTTTTAGAGCTTGACTCGTTCTCATTGTTTTTGAACATGTTGTCTGCTCGAAATAACTCTGTTGCGTAAGAATGTCATTATCCGATTGTAGATACTCTCTAGCCTGTTCGGAACGATCTGTTGGCCGAAACTATTGGAATTGTCTAGTTCGATAATTTTCCCGGTTACCACGGCAATGTGACTGAATCTTGTTTTAATTAACGTGGGGTCGTTGGGTTATCGCTGCACGTTACTCTACGTCTTAGTCTACAAGAAAAACGGTAGGCTGTTTGTGTTGTCAACTTCACAGTTTTGGTCCAAAGACCACTGGTAAGATTCTGTGAAACGTACAAACTTCCAACTGGAGGAAGGAGTGGAGTGTCCCCGTTCGGTTTAATGTTGTGTAGATGGGTGTAATATGACCACCATATTTCCAACCATTTGGAATATGTATCGACTGTGACGCCCCACTGATGATTCAAGAAACTCAATGGAAGTGCATTTACTTGATGTGTTTGGAATCTACCAGAAACTGGATTAAGTTTGAGCTTGGTCACAGTTCGTACAATGAACAGTTTCAGTTAGCTCTACAAGTTCTTGTTCCGGATTTGTGGGATAAGCGTAATGAGACGCATGATCTTCATTCCCCGTAATACTGTGTAGTGCGATAGCACTGAAAACTGCATAAATGGCTTATTTATCGGGGAACATGGATTAACTACAAGTTTTTCGACAGCATTCTTGTTTGGGAACCTGTGATCTGTTCCACTGTGATATCAATGACCCAGCGTTTAGGATAACCGAATAATAGATGTCTAAATAACTGATAGACGTTCGTTTCAGGAGGCGACAGTATTAACAAGTAGAGTCAAGATGACGATGAAATATCTGGCCATATCATCTTTCTCGTAAGTACAGCTCCACCGCGTCCACTTGGCATCCATTGGTGTAATACTCCAAGAACTTGAGAGATTATAAACAGTTTGAGCGTTATTTCCCATTGTTTTCAATCTACAAGGATCACTGTTAGAATGAACGTGCCTTATCCCAGCATGATGCTTGATGGAACATATCCCTACAATTAATCAGAATGAAAGTAAGTGCACAATAATCGTCGGGCTACATTGACCGAAAACTAGACAAAACTTAGTATATGCTTTTTTGTGTTGTTTCAGTGGGCATGTTTCTCACAAAGATTCCCTAAATAAACCTTTTGAAATTTGTATGGAGGTTGTGCGTACATCAAATCAGTTTGCGTTTTAGATAAATCGGATACAGAGTTAGGAGCACACTTACTTGGGGATGGGTTTCTAAGAAGGTTCAACGTTAAAACACTTGGGTAATAACAGGTAAGATGTATTGCTTAGCGACAGTTCGATCGTGTCTCATGTGTTAATTTCGTGAGATTAATACTCTTTGACAAGATCAATCATGTGGTTAAATCGGAGGTAGTATGTTCTAACTGGTACGCCTGTTGCACCTGTGAAGATTGGACTCACATCGTTGACCTGGTTTCTCTTTTACTTTCGATTTATCGAGGCGGCGAGAGTTATTCGGATGCTGTGAGGTGACAAATTCTGATCGCAGTTAAGACGATCGGAGTTCTATCAATTATTCCGGCCTTATGTGCACGAAAGCTCATTGTTGAAAGCCTGCGGTTTATGCAGCTCACTACTGATATCACGGTAGATGAAGTTTCCTTGGTTTCCCTGGCTGCGTATTCGTGGTGTGACTTTGTCGACATGCTGTATTTATTTGTATCTGTGACGTGCTTGACACAGATTTAATTTCTACTCGTTTTGCTTCCTTTTCCCTGACGACACTGTTTGATATAAACAAATAGATAGATAAGATCCAATTGCAAAACTCTGGATTCCAGCTGCAACTGAGTCAGCAACGGATGCAACATGTCTTTACGTGGCAAGGGCTCTACGGTCTGCGCTGCAAAGCCATACTAACCTGATCACTGTTCACGCCATCTACCCAGCATGTGCATTCAGAATCGTATCACGTCTTCCCAGTCAACGATGTTTGCGGCTTGCTGAAGATGTCGTAATCAATCAATCGAAGCCGGCTCTGTGCATACAGAAACAACTGTTCGTGAGATTGACCCTGTCCTCGACTTGGTGACCCACCAGTCGACTATTCATCCCACCAAACCCCTAAATGTTCGTCATAAAAAAGAGAATGGTAATGTGAAATATTCTTACCTAGTGCACATTAACTGTGGAAGGTCTGGTTGTCATTGGAAGGAAAAGTGCAAAATCACGCTGTTAAAATTAAAGCCAGCTAAATAAGTTTGTTGCTTTTGTAGTTGTGGTACTGGTAATTTCAAACGTTTGGAATTTATGTTTCGTTTGTTCACACGGTAGCTACAGATGACGTGATGTTACGCTCACTTCAAGCGACAAAACTTGTATGAATCTTGTCAACGTGTGCATTTTTATCAACTTCCATATCACAGTGGTTGAAATCTTCCCTCGGCAGGCAAAGCATTAGTAAACAAATGGGCCCATCAATAGCTACACTAGTAATCCGATTTGACTAAAAAAGCTTACTTCGATTTTTCACACTTAACAGCCTTTCCGTGTCTCTGTCTTCTAGTTCCGTCGTACAATGCTCATATAATAAAACATGTACACCATCGTGATTTCTCCTTCACTGTGTGAAGTGCACGTAATCTCGATATAAACTTTTTTGAGGTAGTCTTGGGGCCTTTTTACGACAAATACGTACGCAAGTGAGATGCATCGTGATAAAAATCCAGCTGGAAACAGTTGTGCTTGAAAAACAGGTGCGAAGAGATGTTTGACTAGTCATCTCTCTGAATAAGGTTGTGCAGGACTTATTTCTCTCTGGGAAGTGAGTGAAAAGAACACTCCAATCAACTCTGCAAACTTTGATTAGCAAAAGATTTATCCAAAACTAACGTACGCCCTTTTTTCTTAGTACTCACTAAGTTTGGTCTATCTATGTTAAACTGATGATTTTCATTGTGACAGACACATATCACGCTTCCTGCAAAAGTTATGCTTGGAAGCTTGCAACTGATAAAATATGACAGACCGGGAGCTAACTAAATTAGAAATTCACTTGCTGTGCAGTGAACTCTATTTCACATTCGGTATTTTCAATTAATTTTGCCACTGGTTCACTTTCCATTACACCGTTTGGAGGTTTTCTCAAAGATTCTGACCTGCTCGAATGGTTTCGCAGTTTTTCCACGCTATTCACACAGTAGTGGAGCAATAGAACGAAGTATTCACGCAAGACGACCGCATTGCCCAGCTTTACAAAGAAAGTTGTTTGTCCTCTTGGAAATGGAAGTCACAAGCCACTGTAGAGATCAAAGTCCCCCTCTGCAATACTTTGACTTCATCCGGTCAAACCTGGTGTCCCAGTAAGGCCACTAGTACTTATGGTGTCTGAATTAGAAACCTTACCCTCGTCCATATGCTGAAGCGGCTTCTAGATGTTCGACATCTTCAAAGCTTGTGTGCCTGTAGCCTACACTATTTCACTCATATATCCCACATTATCTATCCGTTCAATCAACTGAAAAGCGGAGCCTCAACATGGGAGTAGCGTGCCGTACAAGCCGAGTGGCATACACTTGAAACGATAGTGACTTTTTCCCATATGTGAATGCCATTCTTCTCATCGGTTACCAGTTCCACTGTTACACTTTAGGCTTTGGATAAGATAACTGACCGACACGATCAGCTTCACTTTGTGGAAATTTTCATACTTGTCAGCAAAATGCCTTTTCGACCCAGTTCCTTCAGTACTCGGCAGTCTATGCAAACAGTTCCCATTCTGTTGGTTGTCTAACAATATTGGAGGTCTAAACCGGCGGTTGCATTCTTTTTCCATACTTTCAATCATTTTATTCTCTAGTTTATACAAATCCTATCCGGTATATTCCTCAACGCATCTGTGAGAAATGCGTCCAGGTGAGTGTGATCACTGTACACATTTTAATGCCACACACAAACGCACACCATAATTAACAATTGTACAATAAGTCAATTATGTGAATTAAGGAACAAACAGAAATCATAGGAGGGAAAAAATTCAGTCCAGGAGAATTTGAGACACATGCTTCTCAGACGATAGTTCTCAAAATTTCCAAACTTCCATAAAAATGCTGAACACATATCGGTTTACACTTCTCAAGGGGATCATTGACCTAATGCTCAAGGTCATAGCAAAAAGGGGTGATTTGAGGATGCAGAATGTGAACTGCCAAAGAATGTTGCTATTATTTTATGTAGACGGTTCTGAAAAAATGAGTAGACAATTTTTTGGGGATGGAAGGAGGTAGGACAACACACAACTTTGCGGAGAAATGTACGGACCTCTCGAATGGACTTCGTTATTTGCACAAACTTGACGGAGTTCCGCAGGTCTTGAGAATTGTCTAACCGATAGAGGATTGTGATTGTCCGAATATGGTGGTGTTTTCAAACGTGTTTGATTTGAATGTTCAAGTAATTGGTAGTTTGTTGCAAGGCTGCTATAAAAGTCACACAATCAATAACGAGTGGTAAATAACTCAACGCATTTCTCAACACTAGACATGGTTTAGTCAACAGTTGAAGCACGCATCATAAAGCCGCTTGCTTGCTTGTGTCCATGTTATTTTAATAGTGTGTGTAGGAGCGAGTCTTGATTGGTTTCTCTATTCCTGTGTGGCAAGTTTAACTCTGGATCTGTAGAACGTAGTTCCTAATGTAATTCTGCTTCAATGCACATACCCCCAGTCTTTTATTTCATCTGTCGAAACATAACATTTTACAACCGTTCTGACTACCTTTGTAGCTGCTTCCATGTTTTGCTTTTCTTCCTGAGAAATTAACTACACTGTCCGCTAGTATGGTAGGCATCGCTTGGCTCTCCCATTTCCGAAAACAAACAGTGGCCTGATCCACTTACCACTCACGCCGGATGCTAGGTGATCTATGAAACTGCTATAGAACACTAAAATGAAACCTTTTACGACTCAGGAAAAAATCCCCTGCGCAAACTTTTCTCCCTTCAGTTCAAGCTACCTCACAAGTTGTTTTTCGGTATTCCAGTGAACTTGAGCAATCTAAGCCATTCCACGATCTCGTCTAGTCTAATCTAATGTTAATAACACCTGTAAATACACACATGCTTCCAAAGCATCAGCTTACATGTACGACCTTGTAAGTGACGTCCGCAGTACAGATTTACTCATGATTGACCAGTAAGGATTCATCCACATTTGTTCGCCCACGCCATCAACTACCTTCTCGAATCATGAGGCTCTTAAGTTTGAGTTTTATCCAAAACTTTTAAAATGTGACGATAAACGCAGGAGCAACAGTTTTCTGTCCAATTGAAACCATCAGAACCCGTTGGATTGCCTATAGACTGTTGGCTGGGTTGTAGTCTGTGGTCAGAAGCCTCTGTTTTGTCGTAGTACTCCATAGCGTTAAAATCAGAAATAACTTCGTTCCATCATCTACCGCCGTCCGAAATTCAGCTTTCTACCTGCCTTCCGTCTTGAATTTTCAATTGAGTCACATTAACCAATTCCTCCAGGAGAATGTGAATGTGCACCGTTCAAAAGTTGTAGACAGTGGATCACCATATATAAGTTTGGTGTGGAAAACTTATCCTGAGCTCTCGTGTATTTTCAGGCACAAACTACAAAGTACACAAAAATGCGCCAGTAAAACTTTGTACTACTGCATGAGGCTGATAAGTCTCAACATCGGCTGTCACTCGTATAAAGCTGAATACTTTGTTAAAATTTGCACCACACGATGAACGTTGTGGTTTGCAATATGTTAGTTCTTTCAAAAGAGTATCCTTATCAGATTCAGCAGATGTGAGCTTCATCCCGATTTGTGCCTTACTTATCCAAGCCGTCGTCAATAGTTGCGCAACGAAGGGAGAATGAGATAAAAACACCCAGTGAACCATTACTTAAAATATGCGGTTTTGTACGGTTTCCTGTTCGCGCATGATTTTAATAACAAATACTTCTGTGTGTTAGCCTTCTGCTTTTGTCAGAAAGCGAAATCAATTTTGCCTATTTTGTACCACTCCAGGTGATCCGAATAAAATACAATCTGCTCGCTTGATACGTTCAAGTAAACGGACAATACGGCGTCAAAAATCACTAAAATAAGGAACTCACTGTTGAAAATCGCCATCTTCCGGAACAAAAGCAAAAGTCAGTCTTCGTGGCACAAATCAAACCAACTTATTTTTAAATATTATCGCTGAATTTGAACACTAAGTGGTGCACAGCCTCAAAGTATTCGTTCAAGGATTTTACTCTTCCAAGTGTATCTGAAAAAGAACCATAGATAACTAATTGAAACGACTTTTATTGATCGATATCATTTTTGGACATTCATGTTGTGGAACTGAATACGAAGCATAACACAACTGTACAAGACCTGACAAGACAGCATGCTATCTGAAAGCACAAACAAATTAGGTATACAATTGACATCCGGAAATACTTTCTGGTATTCGATCCAATTCGATAACAAATATCATGCGCATCAAGAATGAATAGAATTGAAACTATTCTTGTGTTTCTTTTGCCCACCTTGTTTATTGTGATACATCTTGTGTTCAGTGGACATTAAATCGGCGAAAGTATTGAAGAAACAAGTCACGCTAAGCCACCTCAGATAAACTGGTTCCATTTGTATAACGTCTTTCAAGGAATACTCGTATAACCTCAGAAGTACTCTGGGCAGAGCTGATCATTGATGCACATTCTCTTCTTGGCAGGGACTGACACATAGCGCACGCTCTCAGAAGACGACTATTCTGATCATCACAACGTTACCCTTACTTTAGGAAAGACCAAATTACAATACTGTTAACCCATTCCACAGTAACTTGTAATTAATATTAGGATTGTCCATTCTCCTTGGGAATAAAGACAGTAACTGTCCTGTTAACTCAATTCACTCTGTCAAAGGCAAGAATGGGATGGGCCTCAGTCTATCAAGTAGGACATATATATTGTGGCAGAATCAGCCACATTCTACGGTATTCGAATGAAAGACTAAAGTGCTTTGGTTAAGATGACAGATTACAAACCTGTAAGTATATTATAGATTCCATATTCTTGGAATGAATACCATGAATCTCCGGTATGATTTGCTTTTATTGTAGTAAACAAGAAGCCTCCGTACTGAATGAAAAATTAAACAAAAACGGTAGCTGTTCAGAGCGAAGTCCAGTGTTAAACTACCAACAAAAATGATCATTTTTTGTGCAGTCACGTTCTCCAGGCGAGCCCGTCGCACACCAAGGTGAGTGCTTGATCTTCTTGGGTAAACAGCCCACCGGTTCAGTTTCCTATGGATTCCCAAACTTGCTTAGCGACATGATCAAGGCTTTCAACATCAGCTGTCATATGACTACCTGGCTTTTTTGAGGGTTTGCCCAAATAGCAAGTGCTACAGTAAATCTTTTGCGGTACAGTGCATAACACAAAGTGATTGGTTTAAAAGATAATGTAACGTAAGCAAACTGTATCTCGGAAAGAGGGAAATCAGCTTCGATGGCCGTTCACTTACCAGCGACAACACGTCATTTATTCGAATCCGTCAACTTACTGGGAAAAATGTGATCAGTCGGAAACCCAAGTTATTTGGTTCCAGTAAAGTAGGGCTTAACGAGGCCTCCCGAAGTGTGCTGTATACTCAAGAGTTGTTGAAGCGACAGATTAAGTTTCATTTTCACAGGTTAAATGATTTCCGGTTCACCAGGGTTAACTAACTCATTCTTCTAATTTTTCCCGTGAGCTCGAAATATGCATACATCATATCGTTTGTGTTTGAGTGATCTGTACGCACAAGACTAGCGGTGTTTTGTCCAAACCAGTGAATACTTTATGTGGTAATTAAACTGTACATGAAATAACAGTCCGTTTGTGATCTGCTTAATTGTGTCTCAGGTGTATCAGCTGGATTATCAGGGTAACTCTCAGCTTGTAGCTTTAATAATTTAATAACATACTTCTTGAGCTTTCTGATGTTCACCTGGAATAAAGCATTTTTTGTTCACCCATCCAAGTTGGGAAAAGTATATGTTTGTTTCTGTCCTTGCGTAATCTTTATGATAATCCTACTGCGTTTGATTCCCTCCTGACTGCGGTATCATATCGACATGTTGCTCAGGTTTGCAGAAGCGTTTGCATGCGCCACAGAATGAATGTATGTTTAACTGAGAATGTTAGTATGACGCTTAGTAATTAATTGATACGTAGATCACTGTGGGCCAATCTGGGATGAATTTCCTGTAGCTCTGAACTATTCTTCAACTCTTCCGTAAAACAACATATCGTAGAATGTGTTCTAATGAACGATGTGGCAACGAATGGAGCTCAGATTGGAGGGTATTCAGGAAAAAAATGATTCGAATGGAGGGTACAAAGAGAAAAGTCCATTAGGATAAACAAGTAACAAGCACAGAACAATAGTCGTATGTTTACTACTTCTGACCTGCTCTCAACCACACGAATCTATATGTTTTTGGTAATTCTTGTTCATACGTTAGGGTGATGCAGCGCATATTCGACGAATCCGAACCAGTTTTTGCATATTCCAGCCAATGGTTGTATTTATAGTTTTCAAAAAACTTCTGCATTTTAAGGTAGGTGGGTTTACCCAATTGTAACTTACACTCGGGAACTTTGATTACCGGATGAACGCTGTTTGAGCTTGGAAACTTTAGTTAACGTATGTCATACCCACTAGTAAACAAAACATTATTAATGTCGATCTGACCGATAGGTGTTTTCAATGTGGCTTGAACAGATCAACCACTCCTATGAATTCATTTGAGTGTATAAAAAATCGTTCTTGGGCTGAACTGTAAAATGTACACTTTCATGTCACCATGATGGTTGGACTTCACCGAATCAAAAACACATTCAGATTACTCATCGGACTGTAGTTTTCGATGTGACAGTGAGTTGAGAGGAATATAGAATGTGTTCAACAGTCAATTTACGCCATTTAGCTAAGGGACACGAGTAACCAGGTAAACGAACCCATTAGCAATGATTTAAAGCATACTGATTCTCCAAAATGCCAGGTAATTCGGAGTGGTTACTTTGGATCGCGTGGGACACATGAGGAAATAACGTAATTCTATTAATATGTGATAGACGTTTAACATAAAGTTATAAAAATATATAATATATAAAAAATATAAAATTATAAGATTATAAACCAAATTATAAATCAAACGCGGGACAGTTCGTCCCTTTTATCAACTTGAATAGTGCAAACAAAACATGAAGTTCGGGGATCTAGGTTTCATCAATCGCCAGCCAGTTTGCTCAGTACCGACACACAGCTGAAGTAGTTCCTCTTGAAGAAGCTGCTTGCGTGAGTGTTATGTGTTAATAGAACGGTGATGAGCACGGTCCCTGCCCTATTTATTTCCTTCTTATTGGTTCGTCTCTTTACGTTGGAATTCTTTATACTGATTACGAGCCCTTCTTACAGTCTGACACTACCACACAAGTTACGCGTGGGAGACAAACCATTTCTCCCGTGAATGTTGATCTTGATGAATTATTAAATCTTGATACTGTTTGCTTGTGAAAACTTGTTTCCGCGTAGTTCTTCCTCCTTACTTTTCCTTCCCGGACCTTTGTTTTTATGTACCCTGGTATCATTTTCGCTTCATCATTACGTGACTGTTGTATTTGATAATATTTGCGCGAACCGTTAATCTTGGAACTTGTATATTTGGTGGATTCAATATGGAGGCTTTCGTTGTCTTCCAGTATTTGGTTTATCATATTGTTTTTGAAAATTAGTACCTTATTAATAAGAAACTCGTCAATACAACCGTCTTCCATTTTGACTCTGCATCAGCTGCTCGACGGTTCAGAATTTATAGGCGCTCGTTGATTACAGCCGCTACTATCCTGGATCCAGCATACCGCTAGACGTTGTGAGAAGAATGTGCGTTGGACGAACAACCGCTAGACGTCCGGGATTAGCAGTTCCGTCGTTCTATGTGATGAAAACTTAGAAACATGTGAAACTGCTGAGGTTAACGGAGGTTTTTCTAACCAACCACCAAAAGTCTTCGTTATTTGCCAAGCAGAATTTGACACTTCACTATGCTCTTCTTGGCTTTCCTACTCAACAAGCCAAAGATAATTACGCACTTGTTTTTATTTAACCGTTCGTTTGTTCAAACTTTTGGTTCTTACGTGTTTATGGATGGAGTGATTGTACAAAATGAATTTGTCTCGGGAACTTCACGTTTTCTCTTTGTGCTAGTTAAAGGATCAGCAAATATCCTGAAGCCAATTACTGTTTTTGTCAAATGTAACAAGATTGTTAGCCTCAACTCAGTCAAGTTAGCGCACACTGTGCACACGATACAAAGTACAATCATTTGGGTACCGGAGCAAGTTCGATTTTCCGATTCGAATTTTTGTCTGACGAATATCCGCTTTTCTGCTTTTCGAATCTTTAGCACTTCGGATGAAATTTTTATGTTTCAAGAAAACATCTGCAAGTCATACAGTAGGATTGTTAACGGAAGTTGATATTTTTGTCACTAAGTTTTTAAATGAGTTTCTTGTTTTACAGTAAATACGTCAAAATGATAATTAGCATTGCCGATAACTAAAGGCAAGTAGTAGGAGTATTAGACGTAGTAGAATATTTCCACTTTTCATTCTCACGGGAAAACCCAATGATTTTGTCGTTTATTTTCATCTGGTGACTTAGAAAATGTAATGAAACAGTCCCAATGTTAGTGGTTTATAAAACGCGTAGACATCATATTGCTTATGTCTCGCCGGGTTTTTGTCAGTCGGCTATAAAAAGTGGCCTGGTAGGAACACCAACTTAGAAGACTGGACACACTCCCAATATAAATTGTCTATGCACCATGCCTATGACTGTCAGTTTAGTCAAGCTACCATTGCATCGAAGACCCAAAATCATTGGCTTCGCTAAATCAGTACTAATCCACACTTAGGCAGCTGTTCCTTTTTTCGTGATTATGTTCAGGCGACGCAGATCTTAGGCAACTTTTGATCAGAATCCTTAGTAAATAATAATCTGACTCTGACAGCCTACCATTACGACGCACCCCAGTAATGCGGATGGGCCTATTTGTTAAATATGAGGTCAGTTAATTATGAGATAAAGGTTTAAAACTCCACCCGATATCCGGACGGATGGTGTTGAAGAAGTGGTCATAAAGTGAATTCCTCAGTTTAACTATGTGTGTGAAGTCAAAGCGAAATTACACTACAGCTGGGGAAAATAAAACATGAAATGACTTTCAATCCATTCTTTTTACTAGACTTATAAAAAGCCTTATAATCTGTTGGACGTCCGTTCATCCAACAAGGAATTCTCAGAGAAGGTAAGTGCCCGAAATGATTTCTGTTTCATAGGGGTCATATGAGGTGTACATAATTAGTTAACGACAACTGCGCTTGCTTATTTGAACGTTGATAAAGCGTGTAATTTCCAGCAGAATAGTAAGTACGCATTGTTACTTTTCAGCTTTACCTGAGTTGTATATTTCTGTTGTGACTAACACTGGTTCCCATTAATCTACACTAGTAAGTCACTGATGGCAAAGTTGGCGGAATGTGCAGTGTGCTTTGACCAATGTAGTTTATATGAGTTGACGCGAAATTTGTTTATTTCGAAGGTTATTCGCGATAAGTATCTTAGGATCTTGAATGTTACTGAGTTCGCCACCCTGCGACCGTCAATACACAAAACAACTACTGCTTATCAAAACGCAGTGGTATTTTCGTTTTCCAGTCCTGCGGCATAAGTTGCACATAGGGAAATAGACGTTTGCTAGTATCTTATATGTCCCAGCTCTTGAGTAAGTAGGCGTGTATGACATATTAAGAATTTTTGTGTACGTTGTTCTCGATATGTCTTCTTCATAATCGCAATGCTTTCAGCAGTAGTATATTTTTCAAAATTTTGCTGTATGTGGTGCACTGCGTTTTAATCAATATAGTCCTGACACACCTCGTTACCAAGAAACTAACAAAATCAGATGAGTTGGCGCTCAACAGAGCCGTAAGTACAACCATCGATATTGATTTAGTACCGTACCCCTATGGTACATATATAATAAACTTTCACAGTGTTACGTATTTACAAACAATGTGTGCGCCGTGTTTCAGTATGTGGAAATTTAAAAACTTTAAACTTAGTGTTGACATCCATTTTGTTTTATTCTACATGTGGATTTATATGCATTCATCAGTTAAGTTCTCCACAGACAATTTATAATTTCGATACCATTACCGTCGCCAATTTTTGTAATGTACATCTTTTCCATTTATCACTGACTTTTCCTTCCTGCTTCAGGTCACTGGTATGAACTTCTGCAATTCCCAACGTTAGAAAAAATATCAAAAATGGAACGTAATGCAGTATATCTCGGGTGCTCTGAAACGAGTTGTTATTTTTCATCCCACTAAAAAGAAGGCTCTTTAAATTGCAAATCATCCCTAATGTCTATCCTCTCCTGAAGGTATGCTTTTCCGAATGTTGTATCGACCCGTTCGCCCATCACTCCCTTTTAGTAATTGCACATACGCACAAAATCTCAACTTCCTGCGTTCAGTGCAAACAGGCAGGCCAGCCGTTGACCGAATGTACAGTATAGAGACATTACGTTGTCTAATTTTTGAACGTAAGCGTTTGTAATCAGTTAGTCTGTCATACGTGTAATATCAGTGGACCAGCTAGCTGTCCAAGCAGGTTTCAGTGGTACGTAAAAACTAATGTGACAAATGATGGGACGAATGTTACGGTTAATGATTTTAAGTCAAGTGTTCGTTCACGTGACAAGTCGTTAGCCCTTATGTCTCATCCCCACCAGTAGTTATTGTTAGCAAATTAGTTCTGTATATTGCTCTGATAAGTTTTTAGTTAGCTGATCATATCTTACGTGAAGGAGATTTTTGTTGTGAAATATTTTCTCCCAGACAGATTTTGGTGGGATACATGACCAGGTCGGTGGCGCTATTTGCAAGGTTGTTTGACGAGTATGTTAGAAAAATCGGTTACTGTTATAGGGTTCTGCTTGAGTGGCTTTCACTGGATCTCGATTCAATGAATCAAAGGTGGTTCCCCCAAAGGGACTGCAGTAGTGCTTAACAGCACCAGAAAAGTAAACTAATATGAAGAGATGAAATTGGTTTAAAATGAAGCACCGGCACTTTCGCCATGATCTAGCTTCCTTAACCCGGTATTACAATGACAGTGTTATTACAGGATATTCGTGTTGCGTTTGGAGTATCCTGAGAAGTCTCAGTTAGCACAGAAGTTTCCGTACGCCATGTCAGCTGCCTTCAGTTCACAAGGGTTTTCCAACAATTTTCGAGAAAAAGAGAAGTTGAAAGAAGCAAGAAGTAGAACCTGAAAACCCGGATGATATGTTTGCTTCCTGCCAGCTACTGCAGTGTGAATGATACCAGCTTCGTCTCATGGCAGATACAGCAAAGAGCGAAATGCAGTAGGTTCATTGGTAGCAAATCAATAAAGATCTCGTCGCGGTGGCGTGGTCTTATCATTGCTACCCTTGTCGGTGTCAAACGTCAAACTCATCATTCACGATTTTACACTGCGGTCTGCCATATGTGTCAAGCTTAATCGTAATACACCTGGGGGGAAGTTTCTATCTAGTGACAAAACAATGATTTCCCCGAGGTAAGTTTAAAGTGGCAGATAGCGAAATGTGAGACACCCTGTACCGGGATGCTCTGCTCTCTCCTCATCGGTACATATTTGATTACTGATGATTACCAACTTAGAATTCTTGCAGATCAGTCTAACAACTTACTTTATCTTTGCACTCATGATTTGCATTTCTTGTGTAACAGACTTTCTCATTGGCAAGTAAGCAAAGTTACGACGGACAATCTGTTCCGTCCCGTGTTAGTACACACATTTGTGTGCTACTTAGAGGATGTGGCGCCACCCGAAACTGAGAAAGCTCCACCGTATGGAAGATATGCGGACGTGTTTCGTTGTCGTAGTATCCAGAGATGAGGTGTTTTAGATAGACAGATTTAGAATAACACAAAGTTGGGAGCAAGTTGTAATACTTTACTTTTCAACCACCTCACGTGACCTTTCTCAAGAGTATTGCAACGGAAATCACACTAACAAACGATCAGAGGTCACGTGGGATTTGCGAGTGTTTTTCATAAACACCCCTATCAAAGTCAGAAGATAGAGGAGGATCGGGCCATCACACTACTTACACTGTCAAAGAGAATCATAACGTAAATTTTGATCAAGCCGGTGTGATTCACGAGGGTCTACTTTCCTATGTGGAGTGATGCTGTGCCGAAGCTCACACCATTTACACACAGCACGCCTGTGTCAATCACAATGATAGCAAACCCCTGTTTACAGTGGGCGTGCATGGATAAACAACACCAGACAAGGACATGGTCTTAACTACATCTGTCTCCCCCCACTTAATGGGCAAAAACTTAGACCAATCAGGTCAGATGCAGCACAAATTGACCTAACCACGGCAAATCCCATGTGACCTCTGTTGCTTTGTTATTGTGATTTCGACTACAACTCCTGAAGGCCACAGGAGATGGTTGAAAAGTAGATTATTACAACTTGCCGCTGAAGTTGTGTTATTCTCAATCTGTTTATCTATAACGTGTTAAACACGACGCCCAAATTGTTTAACTTCATTCGTACTAAACTTGGTGTTGATATTGTACAAAGGAGGTGTATTAGCCACGTGCTAAGTTTGCACAAAATCATTAGGATTACATTTAAAAATGAGAACGACGGAAAGAGCGTTTTTCTAGATGTTCCGCCATGTAAAAGAGCGGACAACTGAGCATCTTGAAACAAACTAAAAACTAATCTGGATTTGCCAATTTCTTAAGGTTTCACACACGTGAGCTGCAGACGCCGACCTGTACAGACAGTATATACTGGAATTGTTACATCTGATAAGTTAGGAAAAGATAAATAACTATCACGCGCAACACTGTTAGACAATGGTTACTCCCCTGTTCTATTAGTAAACATGTACTAGCTGACCTGAAACTTAACTTTCTCAGGTGATAACGATTCGGATCTCTCCGTATCCGGACGCACGTTAGCTGTCGAGTGAATATAAAACACCACAAAGTTCTTGGTTATTGATCAGATGGCTCGCCTACCACTGTCACCAAGAAAAGTCCTAGTAGTCTTGGCTGCAAACTAACGTGATCTGTGGTTCTACGTATACCTGCGTAAAATGATACAATGATTTCACACCAAGGAAACTGTAAACGCTCATTAACGAGCACATTACCAGAGGGCAAATTGAATTGTTATTCTGCACTTCGCGTAACGTCAATATCAGCCAGTTAAAACAAGAAGGATGAAAAGAAGGATGCAATTGCCGCCTTTCAAATAGCTGGATGATTTTGATCATCCAACGGAAGAATCCTGTTCCTTTCGTGCAAAAATGAACAGTCATCTCCTTTGGTTAACTTTTATGAATTCCACGGACTTTTCCTGTAATGTCTATTGTTCCATTCCACACTTAGTTGTGTGCGTGTGTGTGCGTGCGAATTCAGTTTTACTATTCCCGCTGTAGCTTCCAGCATCCAATTTATTCTGATCAGAAACTTTCAACAATTAACCCTGATCCGTATATCTTGAGATTTTCACGCCAGTACCAACATGATAAGCAACCATATGACCACAGCTTAATTGATTCACTACTAACAAAAAAGCAAAGTTCGTCCCTCATTTCTCTGTTGGTCACGAACAATGGCTTTTATTTTTCATACGGTATTAACTGGTGCTTAAAAATCAAACTGTCTTGGTTCAATACAGTGTACGTTTCTGTTTAACAAATTTGAGGGGGAAAACTGTTTAAGAAACGATATTTAGGGTTGATGTTGGATAAATTTGGTTTCGCTTAATCGAAACCCGCAGAAACATCTACTGATGCACAGAGCTCGCCAAGTGATCCGCTGGTTTGCTTGAATAAGACAGTCAGGAACATTTCTACGGGTAAATCGTTGGCCTTCATACGACTAACATGACTGCGGTAACCTAACCAGACAGGACACGATTAAGTCAGAAATAATCTAATAACCCAGGCGATTAACCAGGTATAGATAAACTTAGGATTCAAACGTTCGCATTAACTAATTTTTACACAAAACTAAGAATTTTTCCCGTAAAATCGTAAAGCGTCTGGTGGTTAAGTGAACAGCTTTTACGGCGTCTGCTTCTTCGGTGGTTCTGTGTCCTTAGTGTCTTGAGTTTGGCGTCAATCGAAAAGACTTTGAACACACTATTCGTTCCATGGTTATCCCTGTGAATTATTTCAGTTTCTTTACAGGAGACCAAGTTTTTAGCGATCATATATGAAAGATCTCAATGGATCAACTTAACAGCTGTAGATGAGGATTTGTCAAACTTATGCTATTTTATTTCGTATAACTTGAATATGACTTTATTCACTTTAAAAGCAATACATGTTAAATTGGATGAGTTCTCAAATAAAGCTGAAATCTTATATGTCACAGCAATCAACAACTTATTTTGAACAATGTGTTTTAAATTAAGCTGACTTTTTCGCCGGAGGTCACAAAACACCCGAAAGGATTGTCGCCATTTGTAACATGCAGGCTGGCCGCTTCTGCTCTGTGTCCGTGACGCTTGTGCACCGAATTCGGGGCAATGCGGAGGCACCGGCAAACAGCGTACTTTCGAAGTAGGGAATCCAGCAAAAGTCCTGCAAAAGGAAACAATGTGAACAAGCATATGCCAAAGGCCCAGTAAGCCGTGCACATGACTTACACAAACGCAAACTAAAACGGCACCCGTAACACACAACTCAAAATCAATCAGTGCGCGCTCGTTGGTTCCCCTTGAGCGTTATACATTCACTTTTTACAGGTGACCTTGCAAGAATGATTTAAAACAAAAGGCTAAGTATATTTTATAACATTATTTTTTTGCCGTGGGATCTCTCACTGCTCTATTTCCTGGTGTTCCGTCGTCTAAAGTTACCTGTCAGCTTGTCAGTGTACGTTATAAAATTGAATTCAAATCAGTACTATTTAAAAATTGGTCTGTGAACGCATATGATGCATTTGTTTTCATGTAAGTGTCTGTGTAAATATCAAATAAAATGAACTGCTCACTGTCACCTGTGTTTTTATGATTGAGCTTCATTTATGATTACTTACACTGTACCTTATTATGTGGTATACTTGGTGTAATTCATACTCAGTCACATTTGAATGAATGCGACACGATTTAACATTTCTGTGTGTAAGATTCAAGCTAAGCAGATGTAGGGAAAGCTGAAAATGTCTCACGGTGGACAACGTTTTTGGACAATCTTTTTTAGTCTATCCAGCTTTTTGAACCGCTTTTCTTATGTTGCAAAACTCGCACCAAATGCACTTACGGCTAACTATTAATTAGCTTTCAAAATTGCTTAAATGGATACTGGCTTTATTGGCATTGGCGACATTTCCGTTCAGTTTCAGTTTCAACACGAGTTGATCTGAATGTCGCAGTAACCAGCACATATCCTTTGGCATTGTTTCAGCCGTCTAGTAGCTCAGATGAAGTCAGGTGATTTAGTTGAATTTTTGAAAGCGAAACCTGTGTAGACAATCAGGTCGGTGAGACATGTTTGTGGATGGAACTTTTAAAGGAGCTTATATAATAAACATATAGGATTGAAAGGGGATAGACCAGATGGTACGTTCGGTGCCTAGAGTTTTTGATGTTTGACAGCATTTTTCCTACTCAGATATCATACAGCGAATCCTGGTTACCGTGACCAGGTGCTTATCTATCCACAGGAAATGAAGCACTCGAAGATGAAAATTAAAAATCAACTTTGAAACGCATCAGATTTGATGGAAAAACACTCACACGCCAACCGTAGAAAGAATATTTGTATAAGAAAATAAACAAACAACTTGGATTGATCAATAATACACGAGCAATTTTCACTCTACACTGCGAGGGATTCAATTATATAGTCGTTGTTTCATGAATAATTGTCCGTCTATTATGTGATATTGCACTTGATGATAACCCTCGGCTAGTAGATGGCTGACTTGTAATTCAACGATGAATCTGAAAAATGGAAAACAATCCGGTTGGTTGCACGAGACAACAAACAAAATTTTTCTGTTGTAAAAATGAGTACTGATTTCCCCGTAAGTTCAACCCTTTGTTTTTATATCCGACTTGCATCAAGTAGAGTTGAACTAACTTGAGACACTTGTGTATTTACCATGTCGGTTGATAACATGGCATTTGACAAAGTGCACCTAACGTAGGTGCTTTAAACGTGTGTGCGTTGTGTCTGTCGACATTTAGAACTCCACGTAAGGAGGACTTAGACAAAGATAAATTTGTCGTAGGTAAATCCGCCTTTAAATCGAACACTTGACAGTAGTAGCCTCAAGTGTACGTGGTGTGGTTTTACGAAGATAGCGTGTATGTTACTTGCAAAACACTGTGAACTCATCACACTACTAGTTAGTAGTACGGAAGTAGTGTCAGACTCATCTTCTCTAGATGTTATGCACTGAAGTTTTCCGGTACACTAGGTGAGAATAAGGACTCAAAACCATCTGTAGATCCGAATGAGCCATCAGTGAGGCATCGTAAAGAAAGACGTTGTTGTCAACGCGTGTTTAAGTGCCATTAAAATACTGATGAGTAGCAGGAGATTTCGGTCTCTGTAAAACATGAAGGTCCCACACAGCTGCTTGGGGCTCAGCCATTTTCGGTTGTGAGTAAGGATTGGGCTGCTCGATTGTTTCAACAAGATGCACAGTAACTGTCTGATAACTCAGAGTGATAACCCCACAGTTAGTACTTCCGCGACAGGCGGTATTCTTCTAATTCGTAGAACCTGTTAGGAGGCATTTTAGGCTACTGATGAGTCGGTTAATTTTGGGTTGAACATCAGTCGCTTTTCGTCGCCGCCTTCGCAAGTAGATATACTGTTTAGCTGGCCTCTTCCGGGAAGAAGCACTAGAATGCAGTCTCAGTTTTGTTGGAGCTCGTCAGTAGTGTGTACCCTTACCACGGTCGGAAACAGAACTGTGACAACCTTGTTCAACATTGCGCCACTGGCCTCAAATCAGGCCCGACCGAATGGTCGTATCTGAACGCTCAACTGCTCTCGCTTGTAAGTAGTCAACAGTTTGCCCGGTCGTTTCGAGAGCAGACAAATTAACCGTCCCTACTATTCATCAGAAGTCAAAATATCTCTCAGCAAGTCAGCGATTTCTGTGATCTCAACTTGTCGTGGGGTCCTTGACTGGAGTTGACAGAATAGTTATTTTTCTCTCTCGAGGCGATCAAGCAACTTTAACACTACTCGTAAATGATTGTGACTGACCGTCTACAAGTAATGCTCCAATCATGACTAATGTGCGATCGATGACAGTTAAATTGTTGACCTCAAAATTTCCGTTAATCGCCTTCCTGTATGTTGTTCCCACTGCTATGCAGTGGTTCAAGTGATCGGTTCATCATGAAGTTCGCAAGACGACACTCTCTTTGTCAAGGGCCGGACAAATGTTAAATCTGACTAGCAGACTGGTGGTTGTAATAACCTTAATGTTACTTTTTTGCATAATGCGAACATCCCTTTTAGACACCAGTGAGAGGCCACATTTTGCTGACTGGGCTTATGAGATCGAGCATGTGCAGGCTTTCTACATCCACCCAGCAGACCTTGAACACTACACTCAGACTTTACATGTGTGTCACTCTTGATTCGAAACATGGCTCACTCTGGTCTAACGACTGGGATCACTCTCTTTGTTTTTGTTATGGTGCTGGATAGCACACAGAGTGGACGCCAAAAACCGCAATCGATCTTCAAGTGTTCTACTCTCCTTCCGGTGTGCCACCTGCTCTCCACAACTCTAGAAAGAGCTGATTTCTCACCCACACCCCGAAACGAAGAAAGTGATACGGTGGCCGACAAAACTGTGGAAAGTGGTGCGTATTAGGTGTAAGCAAACTAGTCACACAGATTGGAATACTCACAGAACCCTGATGTGCTAGAACAAGATATACTTTCGTTACATCTGTTAAACGTCTATCTGTTTGCAACCTTATGACATACGTTATTGACACCCCATGACCTAGATGCGGGACGAGCGCTTACATCATCACTACAGGGTTATTATTCCAACTTATTCAACTGGCACCATTTTTGTCAATCTATATTCCAGATTATTCACTTGAATCTGCTTGAATGTGAAACCTGTGTTCGGAATCCACAATACAGAGACCCAGCAATCCGTTATATTTTATGGCGTGTAATTTTTCTGAAACAAATGTAAATATTAGAAAACTAGCCCTCGGAGGAAAATCTTTACTTCCAAAGCCTGTACAGCTGCTCGTATGTTCAGTTAAATTGACATTCACACGGAAGCACAAAACTGTCACACGCTTAATCAATAGGAAATTGTTCAGTCTATCACATCAATATTTGGTAGGAGCAACGAGGTGATGGAAATTGTGGACGCAGAATTAGCAGAAGATGAAATGGTGTTCTTGAGACTTATGTGCACGGTCCATGTGCCAAACGGACAATAGAGAAACATGTTCCCATTCATCGTGGACTGATTGCTAAGCAAACAACTTTATAATTACGGAAAATCCGAAAAGGAAGGTTTCTAACTAATCGACTGTTACATGCGACGATATTTTGTTTGGAGTACTGTCGAAGGGAACTACAGTTTGTTTCAGCTTCATTAGTATGCAGTTCAAGTGGCAGTTCAAGTCGACAAACGTTAAACGCTGCAACTGACTTCATTGTATGCTTCCGACATGAAGACAGTTGGATCTGTCACCTTTAATATTTAGTATGAATATTGTTGTTCTACTACATATCAAAGGAAGTGAAGATGGTTTGGCGAACAGTCTGGTTTCGGTCATCACTTAGCCAACTACAAAAATCTTATAAACTGATGAATCTTAGGCGGGAAAATCAGAAAATTTGCCAAGCGGTTATGAAGTGGACAGCCAAGGAGTTGTAAGTGGAGGACAAAACTGACCGTCGAAGGCATCAGGTGATTAGCAGAAGGGTCTTATAGCACTTATGTTTCTCAATTGTTCTAATCTGTTGTGTACACATGAAAACGTCTCACTTCAATGACCAAGCAAGTATGACAGGACTGTGATCTCCATTAAAGTACAGTATCCAAGCAAGATAGAACAGGCGGCCATCGGTAACAAAAAATTGACATTTGAAGAAACAAAACGTATTGTATCAAAATGTTAGATTATAAATTCTTTTAACTGAACATCATACCCTCTTTTTGTCTTGGTGACATCAACCGGCAAACAAACTCGCATCTCCACAGCTTTTCCAAGGCTAGCAAAATTAATTGTCCAGTAAGGCCGGCGGTTCCTGTGAGTAACTCGCCAGACTATGTAACTACCAACTCTTTATCGGAAGTAGGAGACAACACTTGTGTCCATACTGCTTTCGTAACACTGTTCCATTTGTTACTTTCACAAGGGTCACTATCGTCAAACACAAGCTGACGCGGTCCTTTTTTGTGAACTAGTTATCCCCAAATATTTCGACAGTGAATACATTTACGTTTTCGGGCGGTTGCACAAAGAAATGAGACAGTGTTCAGACCACAAAACTCGGACGAAAACGTGATACGTATGTTATGTTCAGTTCAAATTCTATGAGTTTTCGGATGACAATTTGATCCCTCTTGTGAACTGTTGCAGCTGTCTTTGTGTTACATTTAGCTCATTAAACAAAGCCTCTTTAAACAGTGTTGACTTAGTGGCAAAACGTTTGCCATTTAACAACCATGAGAGAACGCAGTACATATATTTGACGAAACCGTTTAACACTGGAAGTGCATTCATTACCTTGGGCTTTGAAAACCCGTCAGAACGAGCAAGTCACTTTGTAAACATTGAACGGACCGTAAACAATGACAGCGTACCGAAAATTTTAGTATGTCGTAAACTAACACGGGCATTTAAAAATGTAAATTTAAATGACTGGAAATCTCCTATCATGAGTGAAACCGGGGTACAAGTCAGAAAATTGGAACAAAAACATTTCATCAGAATGCCCAATGGGTAAGGAGCCGCATATGTCGGATGGCCTGTTGGGAGACAGTTGCCACCCGAAATAGTGGATCACATCGAACAGAGCGACCCAAATTCCTCACACTGTAATGTGTGCTGCTGGGAACAAAATGTTTTGGATTACACCATTTACAAGAGATATTAGTGAAGGGATGGGTTACCGTGGCCTTGTGTTTAAATAAGAATCCAGTATAACTGGATTCTGAGTTCAGCAATAATTTACCTTTTACAGACAAGCAACATTAATATAAGGTTCTTACTATGCACCGACACCAGGAAAAAAAGTTTGCCGTATTCTGAATGTATCTGAAGAAAACGTGACGCAGTAGGAGTGCAATTAGAAATGCAGATTCATCTGGAAGAAATGCTGTGTACCGTATAACGTTTTAAAACACTTTGAGTCACCTGGGCTTGTACACGACAGGCGATAGTTACGTCGAATATCGATTGGCATACCAGAACAGACGCGTGTGGTTATAAAAAATGCAGCTTTTTTTATACTAATTCGCGGTTACTCATTCAATTTTGGCGCCTCATTAGGCTTAAAAAATAGACCGATTAGCAATAATTACAACTGTTACGAAACATTTTTCGCGAAGTAGCCCAATTGTCTTGGCTAAAAAATCAACTGACGCTGCGTGGTTGAGTTTTTCAAATGGATTAAACACAGCGATGTGAAAAGTCACTGTCACACACCAGAGCAAAACGACTTATTTGTACAGTTGAATTCAGTTGCTGTTTTCTGACCTCGGGATTGTTTTGCGTGCTTCCGATTGAGGATGACAAACAACTCTTAAGCAATGAAGACTACTGACAAGCATCCTGGTCCTCATTATGTGCAGTCAAAACGTCTGCTATAAGGTCAGCTGCTGTTGGACACGACGTCCAAACGTGCATGAGTGGCATGAGTACTTGGGGTCTCCCTATAAGTACTCACTTGTTCTATCGTGAAAAACTGTGATCACATGAATCCACATTCATTCAAACCACTATTCTGAAAGCCTACCTCTAATATTACTTCATATTAGGCACCTTACTGTTAATTGAACTTACCTTCGTCCAGATCAATCAAAAATGTCAAATCTAAGCTATCCATTTGATTACTTGGTTATGTCAACCACTTACACAGTACTGAGCATTATGAATAACTAAAGCCTGCTCTACAGGTACCTCCGAAAATGCTACCCTAGAAGCAGTAACAGTGGTTTTCGTCAATATCTGTCGAGTTGCTTTGAAAAAAATACGACTAGCTGTATATTTACTGTTGACGCACTCTGATAAAGCTATTTTTGTCCGCTGTTGCTATGATCTACTGAAGTTGAAAATTACTTCACATAAGCACCCTGTTGATTTCCGGAATTCAGTCCGTCTTGTTTCCGACAAAAACGCAACATTGTAAACAAATTACGGGCAACTAGAACAAGAAAGTTTTCCACCTCACACACGTTTCCCGGAGTGACACGTTCTTAATTTAATAACCGAACGCCGTTACTATCTATTTTCAGATCTAGGGAAGGCAATTCCGCGCATACTAACAATTAAGTGGGGTGTTGGGCAATGAGGTTTATCAGAGAACATCTAAATAGTCTTCACAAATTTTTAAGGAGGCTGCACAAAATTTGACATCGATTCAGTTTCGCCGAAGTCACAATACGCCTCTGTTTATTAGCTGTCAACCGGGTATTTATTAGGTGTCGGGAAACATTTGTTTATGAATACTAACGGACAATGCTTGATTCCTGATGTGCCAATGCACATAAGGGAGGTTCAAATGTGGGTAATCATGGAGCTGATCATTTTAATTTGGTGTGTGGTGCAAAGTATGCGTTATGCGAGGGTTCCCTCCACATTTTGTTTCAGTAATACTGCAATAATCGTGGCTGCAGTCCAGTGAATGCATGCTGCATTGCTGGCAGAATGAATAAGAAAATTTCCACGTTTCGTGTCCAAAATAAAGTTCACATCAAGAAGTAGTTTACTAGTGAATAAACAACACGTGTTGGGCACAAATACAGGACAGCCTTTAGTTATAAACGCTATAACAGAGTGGTTGCATCGATTACTGTTCAGTTTGGGTTCTATCCCATTGGCGGCTTTGGATGACTGTTTTTAAAATTTGCCCTGTTTTCACTAATGCTTTTATGGGGACTGATGATTAGTTACCTCTAAACTAGTTCTAAATGCAACTCACTCCTTTTTGTTCAACATTCTACATGTAAGCAATATTGTGGTATTAGTTGATGTTCTTGCACACAGCTGCTCTGATAAACTTGTTATGTTACAAAATTCGAATATAAATCTAAGGAATGAGATTAATGTGAATAACGGACCTGATTAAAAGGCGTTAGGTTCGGTTGGATTTAATGGGCCAAGAGATAATCTCCATTTCAAACGTCACAAAACCAATCATCATGTTATCGAGCAAAGTTTGAGAAACAGGACTAATTCAAAGTTAGATAAACTCATGTTCGAATCATAACATGATAGAATAACAACTGAGTGTTCGAACTTTGTTAAATCTCCGGACACATTTTACTAGGTGAAATTGATATAAACGTTAATTTTTGCTCGGGCGGTTCCAGGTAAAATATTGTTTGCTTCACAGCGCCCACAGGAACACCTAATCGGTTCATCTAAATTGTTACTCATCACAGTTGCTGCCTGGATTCGATCCTAATACTCAAATGGTGGACCAACTACTTCTCACATGCTTCTCTCTGTCTGGCTCTGGAATTCAGTCAAACTGTACACCGGTGGATGTTGTTTAGATCTCACCGCCTTATCTAAAAACGGGTATTGCCTTTGTGACGAGCTATGTGAACAAACGAACATGTAAACCGTTAGACCACAGCGCGAACTTCTGTATTGCCAACAATCAGAGGTTTTACCTAATAAACATTCTCGAGCAAAACATAACCTAGACCCTTTGTCATTGAGCCGGTGTGTTCAATACAGAACATGTGAACGAGACATGCAATGGTAACAGACGTGCGGTGGTTTGAAAGCTTCCTTTCACCAGCCCAAAAATGTAACCTACAGCATCAGTGTTAAAGAAAGAACTTCGGCTTCAACAAGTTTTCTCAACGAATGGCTACGTGGTACTTTATTATGCATAACTGGATGCAAGCGGTTGGAATAAGGTCAATCATTCTCCATTGATAGTGACTGTTTTCATCACACAAGACACAAGACTACAAGAAATATTAAAAAGCAGTCAAACCCACTTATCCTACAGCCCAGCTTTCTTAACTTTCTCCCCGACAATGACATTATGCCATAAGTCAAAAGAACTCTCATGTGCAGTAACACAATCACTTGGCATATTGTGTTGTGCCCCATACGTCGGCTGTACCATATAGCGACTGTCTAACGAATGGCGTGCCCATCGTTCTGTATGGCTGAACGGTGAACTGAGTATAACAATTTCAGACGTGAATTATGTGCAGCTGACTGGATCTAATCCGTCTACTACTAAGAATAGTGGTTTTCCAAAAGTCCACGGAGGATATAGTCACGGAATTTTTTTTATTGTTTTTTTCACCAAGTTCAATTATATTCATTTTTAATATCTGTACATCAGACCGAGGACGTTCATGCGGACAAAATCGGTCTGGCCTTCAATCAGTGAGACTGAGCATTTTAAAGAATTTAACTGTAGTTGTCAGTATGTGCACAGTTCACCCTCCTCTCTCTTGACAAAGTTTCGTGCTAGCCCGGACAACGTTTTCTACAAGATCGGTGGTCAGAAAGATGAGTGATCATAAGGGTGATGAGTTTTCCAAGTGAATCATTTTTCCCTCTATATCGCACGTTACCTCTAAAATAAAAATCACTGATTTAACGAAAGTGTTTAACAAGCGACCGTTAGACATGTGGTGTTTGTTTTGTTCTGAAGTACCAAGCCTCGAAACACTTGCATTTGGTTTTCACGGCCGCCGATTAGATATGAGCACATATACAACAACTGATAACATACAGCCGTGATTCTTGATAGATACAAGCTTGACGTCACTACTACAGACTGCCAAATCGAATAGCATACTTTATAACATTTCAGCAGTTAATAGGCAGTCCTACTGGCAAGTTATTTGGGGGGGGGGAAGTAGAACGTTTGTTGACAGTGTGAAATGCCCGCTTCGCAGACTGTCTCTCTACTCTAGATTGAAGACTAGGAAACGTGTTTTTGATGAAACAGTACGAATTTGTAAATTTTCAACGAATCTGTTCATTAATCTTTCTGTTGATAACTGTACATCAGCGAGATATTCACAGATTCAAGGTGAACAACAATGTGTGTTGATGCTCTTTTGGATAATGCTGCCGCTGTTACTACCAACAACAATTGTTCGTGTACTGTGGTCACCGATGTTTTATCAATCGTTTGCTATGTACTCAAAAACATCCGAGTGAATTATACATTACCGGTTTATTGAGAGCAAAACCGAACATCGATTCAGCATTACACTGTAACCTACATTCTAACTTTCTGATAGGTACAAAATCAGGAACTGGTTCGGTTGGTCTATTGTTTTACCACAGACATCGTGCCAATAAGGTTTGGGGTCGGTTTCATTTGAATAATGGGTTTGACCTGATTTTCACGTTTATTATTGTCCGTAATTTTAAAAATCCTCTACAGAAAAGGATGGATTAATCATTTTAGACTAGTTATGTCTTGGCCACTACACCCATATAAACAACCATAGTAGTTTGTGAGCAGTGTATATGTTCAGTAATTACCTGAGGATGCTAAACGAAGCCTGCTCAGATGATAAATACATGTAAACCACACGAGTTATTCCATCAAACATCAACACAACCGTTCATAGTAATGAAGGTACGAATTCTTTGTGAAACTGCATATCTTCTGATAAAACTTTGCAAATAGAAGTCTATCTATTAATGTGGGCAAAATCTAAGCTAATCAGAACAGCAGGACTGCGGCTTATGGTCAAGCTTTGGTTCGTAACGTCGGATTTCAGTATCCTGGAATTAAAGTGTTGACACTAACTCTGAAATATCGTCTATAAATGCAAAACCATAAAAAATGGCCTACTGCAATAAAGACAGGCAGGGTAAAAATGCCTAATCAAATAAGTCTGTGAATTGCAGTAAGATACATTTCAGACGTTGAGAAAGTTATGAGATACCAAGGGAAATGACTTGTATAGACGGTGAGCAGAAGATGGAATGCAACCAAGTATATCACGCAATAGCCAGTACTCCACAGAGATCAATATATTGGCTTCAATTCCCTAAATGACTGAGTAGAAGGGAACGTAAGTGATTTCACGCATCTGGTCGAGAAGATCAGAACAACGATCGGAACGACACTGAACAATTTAAATTTACTAGGAAAACCATTTTTTGTACAGTACCAAGAGTACTAGCGTCGTCGATTGCTATTGGGCGACAAGCCTCTCATGTTTTGATTTTCCCGTTAGGTTCTACGTTCCACAAACTTGACGCACACAATTTTGTGGTTTCAATCCAACACGAATTCAAACAGCTTGCTTTAATCACCATGTCATATAAACAAATTCGGCACAGCAACTAAACATCATTTAGGATTGGTTGGCGTCGACCGACCGCAGCTTTGCTTACAGCAGCCTGTGCGTGACCTCTCATTGGCTGAACACTCCCATCAGAAAACCACTCCACTCTGTAATTCACGGCTGAACTGATAGTTGGTTGACACAAACCAAACCTTGACGACACCCACTCCAACGGCTGTGACTTCGTTTGTCGCTAAACAAAGAAGGGAATTGAGAGCACGCGCAAAGCAGCCTTGAGAGTCAGCGGTATTAGTTGATATTTAAGTGTGAAGATACAAACGTAAAAATTGCTTCACAATATCCAGCGCAGCATTATGATGAAAAATACATATTAATACTAATGAGGTTGGCTGCTGTATTTAGAGAGACATAACGTCAAAAACCTATATACAGTCTTCTCACTTTGCTAGCTTCAATGCCTACCTTTTCATTCCTTGCCTGCTTGCGTTAGATCTGCTTGAATGTAATTCTACGGTTACTCCGGAAGAGAAGGAAGGACGAAGTGCATTACCGTAGTTACGAACTAGTAATATTAGTAGGGTATGAAGCACATTTTCCTCTGTTTTTTTCATCGAATATGTTTTTTCAACATCAACTGGTTCTATTGTTGTTTGATTAGCACTTTGTTCTCTTTATCTGTTCTGTCGAATAGCTATTACCGAAGGCCAGTCACCATTGATAAACCAACTGTTATGCATAAGTACATGCCATTCAGTTGCCTATAGTACAAAATCAGTTTGACGGTTCCCATTAGTGCAATCGTTCTCAGGACCATACTTTATTTGAGGGGCTCAGTATACGATGCGGCTATATATGTATATATATATATATATGCTAAGCAACCTTTTACTCTAGCGAATATATTTACACATTTTTGCATAGTTGTATGTGGGCACACATCTTCGGACCCACACTTTACATCTGTCTTTGTTTTCATGTGAACTTCCAACTCGATTGAGGCATCAGTCCGTACAGTAATGCTGTCTGGTGGGCATATGATGGGTCATAAAATCTAACAGTAAATATCTCCGTTGCACGGCCTACTTGAATTGCTGTCCCAATATTAGTCGGTAAATTGAGTAAACGAAGCTTTAGTCGGTCCTAAAACCTTGGCTACTTGTGAGGTTTGCTGTTTGTTGTACCGCCTTAAGTAATCAAATCATCATGGCTTACGGCAGCATTCAAATGCAGAACGTTGCGAATCACTCTGAGGATGTAAATTCTACAAACTGTTGTCTATAAAACAGTTGACTGAATCCGTTTCATTCCGTTCTCAGTGTTTTAAAACTCACATGAATATGCTGCTGGCAGTGAGTCTTGACAATACACTTGGTAATCAGAACCAGAGAATATCGAAGCACTGACGTTTATTCACATGCCCCTGTTCCAGCAGCTGTTGAAGTTAATTAGGCGTTCATCACTCAACGATCACCCTTTGTTGTCATCTCTTTCGCATCCGTAATTAACTCCCCGTTCCTCCAAAATGACGGTTTGGCACACTGACACTACATGGTCATAACTGACCAGGCAAGAGTGTAATTCTGTCCAGTTTCTTCTGTTTGTCCCGATAATCAACTGTATGACAACACAAGCGACAAAAATGGGCTTCGCCGCAGACTGTTGACAAATTCTTCTGGTAATCCGAATTCCCGAATAATTGTCATCCAATTATGACAAAAGCAAGGCAGCATTAAGCTGGTAAACATTGGCAAATCCTGAAAACTCGTTAATAACAAATAGCAATAAACAAGAATGTATATTCACCGCCCACATAACTCTTGTAGTTACATGTACAATGATTGCTGAAGAATGCGGACATGGCATGCATCTCCACGAATAAAGAGAGAATGAAGTATCAGTTATTTTTAGTTGTCACGATGGATCTTAGATTACATGGTAACTTCAGAAAACATCTGACTGGTTTGAAATTCACAAAAGTCAAACAAATGTGTGCCCTCTGATTTTTTTTACCAAAATAAACTTCCGAGTGTCAGAAAATTTTGCAAGCAATCATAAGTTTGTTCCGGTGGTATCGTTTCAATCCTGACGCGACAGCAGATTGTTGAACGAAACAACAATTTTACAAGTCACCATTATGATTCACCTACAAACATTCCTCAGTTAACTCTTCGGTCAGTCTGTATGACTGACTTCATTTCTGTTCACGTGTTCACATGTTTCCGATCCACTGTCTCTGACGATTCGAATTCAACAGTGACCCATGTCACTATATACTTGACTCATCACCTGTTGGTTTCCGCTTCGTTCACTTGCCCGTGTCCAGCAGGCATTAAATAGCATCAACTTTGCAACTAGTTCAACCGACCTGATAATTCTATCGATCACAACAGAAACGTTACCCATATATCAAACTGCCGATTAGCAACATGTTTTCGAAATTAAAGATGTGTACCGGTAGTAAATGCACTTCAGCTGACAGACATTCTTGCATTGTTGTAGCCTGTGAGTTTAATACTACAAGGCTGATATTCCGCCAAACCTGCTTAAGTGCGTTACTCGGTTCATCTTTACGATGTGATCGTTCAATTTGCTATACCTTTCCTTTACTGATGCTTCATGGGGTCTCTAACTAGAACAGGTATAGTTGTTTTGCTGGCTAATCTGTAACATGCAGGCCAGCCGACTCTACTCTGGATGCCCGTGACTTCGCAGACCAACCTCCGGGCAACGTGGACGCACCAGGGGACAAGGCTCTTCCGAAGTAGGGGTTCGAACAACAGTTCTGAACAGAAAGACAATACAAACAGACATGAGCCGAAGGCCCAGTAAGCCATGCACACGACTTACACAAGTTGTCACAATCATTTTGTATAGATGAATTCTTTCGACTCCTTGATCACTTGTCTTTTGGACATGCGTTGGAATTCACAGGGAACCGTCTAGTTGTTGTTTCAGCTCATTTCGGAGGCCTGAATACTTGTTTACGCTCATTGTTGTAAGTTTATCAGTTGCAAGTTCTGTGCTGTAAAAGATGCACTGTGTTTGGACTGATTAAGGTCACCCTAATATAACGTTAGTTCGTTTCGTCGGGTAAAATTCGAAAAATGCGCTATACATATTCTTTCTGCAAGGAATACTACACATTCAATGTAGATCAGATACTGAGTCATGCTACCCGAGTATGGAGATGAGAAAACAAACCAAAACATTTTTGTTGAAAAATCCCCGTGTGCTGTCAAGATGACTTCAATCTAATGGTTATCTTAATTATAACGCAATCCAATAGTCTGGCCCTCTTAATGACAAGTTCCTGAGTAGAATATGGCGAACGATCGTTTCTGTGTACAGAAATGGCTGAATCTGTAGAATAGTCATTGAACGACAAACTGACTTGTGACAGTGAATGTCAGTGTCACATGAGGACGCTCTACTGTACCAGTCCAATCTAACTGTCTTATGTCGTCCTCTGTCATTCCAGCTGACACTTGTCTTCCCGTGATCGGAACTCTACGTGTATAACTTTTGGCACACGCGATGGGAGCTGAACGATGTTTAGGAACAAAGTTGGAATTAAAAGCTGGCGATTTTTAGACAGAGTATGATACGTTCAGTTTGGTGATAACGCATAACTTCAGCACTGTAGTAGTTTAAGACCAACAAAGCGGCGTTGTTTTATTCTGACTGAAAAAAAACTGATTACTGTATATGTTCGTTCTGTCTTTTATTCACTTATGTGACCCATTTCTTACTGGTTCCAGTGTAGTGCGTTTGTAGTGAAGTTTGTTTCAGAAAAACTATTCGCTTTGAGATTCATTGAGTTCATCAAGTGAAACTAGTCTTACTGTGACTGAAACAAGCAACTATTGTGTAACGAACCGATTCCTTATTCACTTGCTTAACGTTCCTGTGACCATTGGTTGCGACAGGGTGTTCGGTCGATTTATTGCGCTATACATTGACATCTCAAGTCAGTGTGCTCCAAAATGTGTGTGCAATGTAACCTTGCATTCTGCTTTGCTCAAACAGCTCTCAGAGTTCAGAAATAGGACGATGCTGCACTTGCTAGAACAATCACCAATCTATGAAGTTCCATGCATTTGACTTATTCTGAGTATGAGATAATATCAACCCTGTCCTGGATGAGTAAATGAACGCGTTGTATTATATTAAAATAGAGTGATATATGGCCAGAACTGAATATTTGCAGATGGAAGAAAAATTACTCACCAAATCTTTAGTGTTCGGCTTAATAGCTATGCACTGAGGATGTCCAAATATGTGAAAAGACTTTCACGCATGCACATATTACAAGTTATATTTGTTCTGGTTTTTTGAAAATCCAGCCAATAAGTTCTCACCCCGAGGTTAGTTTCTTCTGACGACAGTGCATCTGGTGAGTAGTGCCAATGTACGAAAGTGAAATCTTGTGAATGCGCAAAAACACCTATCACAGCAGAGGTCTTTAGCGACACTGTGTTGGATTTATTGTGTCCAGTAATGTAGGACAGTATTAGATGACTTAAAACATGAAATTCCTACACAAACGGCCCCGTTAATCGCTTAGCCTTCGTAGGGAACCTCGAACAGAACCCGTTTGCAACAGTCAATTCTCGGCAGTTCTTAAGTTAGATCACTTGCTGATTTGTCCCAAACCAAGATTGAAGCCAACGTACGTCGCGGTAGTAGCTCCATAAAAAGTTTCACCGAGTACACCGAATGGAAACCTAGTGACTTGCTGATAAACAGTTTGGCAGGTGTGATATATCCGGACTTTGGCTGAATTCAAACCAGCAACAGAAACAGGATAAGCAGACGCTTCGAGGCCGCGCTGGAAGACCCGAACTTCCGTGAACGGACCTAGTCACAAAACGCAACCCTACTCACGTCAGCTGGTCTCATAAACACGATTACACGTCACCATATTTCGTCGTTTCATCAAAGCGACTTATGATGTTAGGATTACTATGAACGGATTAATCTGAGTGAATTGGTTGGAATGAGTTGGATGATCACCATTAAACTCTTATCAGTTAATTCATTCAGCGCATGTCAAACGTAAAGCAGTGGATTGTTCAGGAGTAAAATCTTAAATCAAAATGCTAACTATTTGTGTTATCAATGATATCCCGTCCACTGCGACGATGGAAACAGAACTTATCGACTTTTTCTCTGTTGCCTGGCCGAGGCGAAGAAAATCTGTTCAGTTGCAAGCAAACTTTGTTCGGGGACTTGATTGACAAGAAAGAAAAATGCATTTTGCAGGACTAATTTTTTCTCGGAAAGCCTACAGATTAATACAGAACTATTTCGAACCCACACCAAAATGTGATTGCTTTTACTTTGAGCCTTTCTGTCACACTAGGAAAAGGACCAACTCTTCAATTTGTAGGGTAACCTGCAGTATGCAAAACCATATCCCGCATTCAGAATGCATGAATATAGTTCAAGGGAATTGCTACCGAATGTATCAGTATGACAAGTGTATCGTATTTGAACACAACGATCTCTAGTTATCAGAGATGAAAATAGAATATTAGTTTTTACACGGGTACGCGATAAATGTGTATAATACTATAAAGTTCCTTTCATTAGCTGAAAACTTACTGACGGAAAACCCCATGAAATAGGTTGTTTCGGGTGATAGCTGTTCTTCTTGAGCTACGCAAATTCTAAACATTGAACTCAAAGTGTCAGAATAACGTGTCTACGAGTACACGTAACTGTGAACTACTCAACTCAAGGCTCCCATTCCTCATATTGCTTCATCAAGTGTACCCCAACCACGCATAATTGACTAATAATTCTTTTGTAATTTCGCATTGCCATATAAATATGGAACTACTACACTGTCCTGTATAAAACGGTACCCAAGATTACTCATTAAGTGTGACAATAATTTGGTGGCACCTAAGGTAGGGTCATTGGTCAACAATGTTGCCTCATGAAAATGTGGCCGGAGTTGTCCCTTCGGCGGTGACAGCAATACGCACTAATGACGAGCTCTAATGACAGGAAGACTTGAGTCTAACGCCTCTTTTTGCAAATGAGCAAACTGAAATGTCTCTGGGAAGGTAAAAACTGCGGCAATGTATGAGTGACGTTCAGTGCACTCAAAAAGCCAACGAAGATTACTTGCCTTCTGTGCTTTCTCAACGGGCCAAAAGCAAAACAATAAATGTGAGTACACTGACCAGTGTGAGCAAAAAGGTCGGTCGGTACATGTTTTTGACTATATGGTTGCTAGCAGCTACACAATCATTTTCCTCAATCACGAACTTTATTGGTTGTAAACCAACGGAGATTACGTGCCCCCAAGAATCACTTTTGAGAGCAGAGATCCTGGCTGTGAATTCGGATACTAGTGTGAAATCTCACCTTTTCTGACCGATTGGAAAGATAGTTTTCTCACTCACAGAGTGGATGGAGTCGGTCCAATGAACAACAGTCACACTTGAAACCGTCTCAGACACACCACTGTTCAAACACGCAGAATGATTTTCACACAGTCCATTAGACAGTCGCCCTACAGTACGACTGGTGTTGATGCTGGACAGCAGCAAACAAATGAGTAAACAGAATAGCTGGATGCAGAACATGGGAATTTACCTTTGAGTTGTGACAACAACAGGTGTTGCGCGAAAACAGACGCACTACTGAACGGTAAGATAGGCTGTTTCGGCTGCCTTTTTTGAGTAATTTTGTGATGACTGACCAAATAATCCCTCTTGAGAGGGCGACTAATGAATGCTAATTTTCTGATCACTAAAAGCAATTAATCATTAGGCGTGGATAAGCGGGAAACCGGATGATATTGAAGCTTTTGGTGCAGAAGGGAACTCTGCCGAATAGTAAAAGCAGTCTTTTATATAAATGCGCGCTGCCAAGAAAAAGCGTTTGCTCGTTCACTGCAGCCGTCTGACGAATGGAGCTTCTCTAAACTGTAGTCGACGGTGGCGTTTCTCAGGGAGTATTCTCTAACAGTTTATAATATGGTGACTTCTAATAAGCACGCAATAATATTACATACAAACTTTCCATAACCAATTTTACCGGATAATTTATCGGCCAGTGGTCATCAGGATGTTGCGTTCAAGGTTACCATGCACGGCATAATGGTTACGGTTTGGATACACTCTCGTGTTCTTAATCTAGAAGCTCTATTGAACCCTCACATGCTAACTAGATTCTGGAAGCTGGTACGAGCGTTTTTCTCGGCTTTCAAAAAAGGTCATTCTTGAATGATCTTTGACGATGTATGGAAGATAATGGACCATTTGTTGAACTACCACAGTTCAAAATCCTCCTTTCGAAATATTAGTTGTTACTCACAGCGTGAGTTCCTTTTAAATAAATAATATATAAATAACACTCCCATCTTGAGGTAAAGTGTGAAGAAAGCGAAAACTACGTTTCGTTTTTTGTAACTCCGTATGATCTTTCAGCCCTGGATTCGGATGAAATGATCTGCGTTACCTTACTCAGTCAATCAGACCGAAGCCTTGCGAACAAGCATCCGTATGTTATCTGAACCATTTTTTCGTATTTGCTTTCATGTGTTCTCTGCAACTCGATTCCTTCTAATATTTCATATATATATGTGATTATTTCGTTTGATTCCTTGTTTTGTCAGCCATTTATGACAATCCTTTCGTGTTATACGTTTAGGGCCTCTGTTGCCCATATTTTCCTCGTTAATCCAATAAACGGTGTTGCCGCATCTCTTTCTCTCGGTTTTGAGCCGAACGACTGGGCCAACAATCGAAAGAAACGTACTAATAAAACCAGACCTTGCCCATTCTGCGTTGACAGCAAAATTGTTTCGAGCATTTACGCCTAGTCCTCTAGTATACACGATATGGCAATGATAGTCCAAAGTTTATTTTCTCCAACGTTCTAATATGTGTTGCAAGTTTGGAAATCTTGAGCCTCTGTCCTCGGTGTGCATTACTGACTGCTGTTTTCTAACCGATTTACCAACAACTGGAACTGTGTTTTGCAGAAAACCACCCGTGGAGTGCAAAATACAACTGCAATTCACTACCCTATGATTAGTTACTTATGAATGCTTAACATAAGAACAGCAACTTTCACTTGATACTCGATGCATTCCGTGAGATCGATGTTGCATCTTAATATTGTGCCCGGCTAACTGCTGCCCATTTGAAAACAAAAGCACAAACCGTGCATATCCCGACAGTGGCGACCGTCAGCCTTAAACGAGTTTAATGTTCACTGACCCAGCTGAAATCACTAGAAGTCACAGTCCACACAGATTTCTCGGGTGAACAAACCCAAGCACACGCTCACCAATCGCCCTAGTGCAACAGTCCTTGATTACACATACTGACCAACCCACACACCACCCAACATTGACTACCGTAACGTCAATAATAAGAGTATTAGTAATCATAACAATAATGATAGCGATAAGGAGAATGCAGGCATTGGATGTTTGCTTGTTCCAGTAACACTGTTGTTCCTGATAGCAAATCCCCGCGATAATTTAATAAAGTGCCCTCTACTTTGGAGAGAGAGCATTTCTCGCCTCTGCAAGCGCAAACTTCTTCACAGCTGTCCATTATAAGTGAACACATTGTAAGGTGATACCAACAGGCCGATCTCTTTTGATTGAAAGCATAGGGAATTTCTGAGTCCAAAAGAATATAACAAATTCTATTGCCTCAAATGTTTGTTTGATGGAATTTACCATTTTTGCCTTTTTCGGGACATGCTGTAATCATTCTCAAAATGCGTTTCCGTGAAAAACTTTTTCTCATAATAACCATTCGTTTAGTCGGCGATTTCTGTTATCTGGGCCATTATGTGTTAGTGCTGATGTGGTGAGATCTAACTACTCATCTTGGCTGTCCTGTGCACAGAATCGTCTAGTTTATAGGGACGACGTAGTGAGCGTTTAGGTTTCACGGATAAGAAACAATTAAATCTCAGCCATCGACCAAAACTAATCCATTTTTCATGGGCACCCGTTTGAATACAACAGGAGGACTTATGGTATGTCTTGAAGGAGCAAGCAATTATTAGTCTCGAAACGTATACATTGAAAATTGGTCGCTTAAAACACAAACGATGAGGGTCTTTCGCCAGAGCTAGTACAAAGCTTTTCGGCAAAAGAACGAAAACAGATCGATTTTTCGTATTTCAAATTGCCGCTATGAGCACCGATGCAACCAATGACGATACGCTTTGTTCTAGACCTGGCACTACATACGTATATATATGCATAAATATTTATAGACCGGTAACCAAGGGTTCACATTTCCATTAGGGTGGCATCAACTAAGCAGCTCTTTTACGGAAATCTTATGCAGTTTTAGTTAGTTGTCTTCTGACCTATAATTTACGTTCAAGCTTGAAGTCTGTCGTTTAAATACGATGTAACTGGCACGTTTGCCTTATCTGTGTGTCTTCTTTGGTCCCGTATAGCTCATAGGGATGGGTGTGTGCATAATGTCAGTCTTAGCTATTACGTTCGACTATGGCCATTGCATAAACTGACCTAGAAATGCGATATAAAACATTATTCACCTGGGATGTGTTTTGTTTCCTCAATTGCTGTGAATTGACTGACAGCACATTTCACACCCCTTGCAGTCTGAAATGTAACATGTTCATGAATATAAGGGCTTTAGTTGTAGCTGACACAAAACGAGAATGGAACCGAAAGTCCCTTGAAATGTTTACGTTGGCCTGAAAGATAATACTTTTTTGACGGTTCTGACAAACCACTTGGGCACGAATCCAGCAAAGGAGGAGAGTAAAACCACTGTCTGTTCCATAGACCAGGGTATATAAAAAGCAAATAGAAAACAGCTCAAACGCTTCCGATCACTGGGAGCTAACTGTCAATCATTGATTGTGCGGTAGATTGAAAAACACAAGACACTGAGGTTAAATTTGAACTGTAAGGTTTATGTAAGCGAATGAATGATGATGTAGACTGCGGAGAAAGTCGGACCTACCGCATTACGAAGAAGGATGTCATGTGTACATTGAATTGCTACCCAAACAGTTGTTCCTCCTAATCGCTTATCAGTTTGTTGCTCAAATTTTCCAAATGTGTTTGCAGTTTTATCCGTCACGGGTTATCGAATTTAACCGGTCCAAATTGAATGGCACTTTTAGTTAATGCCAGCATTTCATATGTCAGATTTCAACCGAACTGAAAAGCCTTCATAGTCAGGTTTAGCAGAATGGTTACTAATTGCTCCCTAAAAGCTATTTGGTTGGTTTGGTTTTATTTGCAAACGTTTGTGGTTGTGCATTTTAACATGACGGTTTGTTTCAGATGCCCATTAGGGGTGTTCTTCTTATATGTCTATATAGTGGGTCTCAACCTTTTCGTTATGAGTTTTCTGACGTAATGTCTCTTGTTGAGAAAGCCGCCATAACCTGAAAGAGTCTGTCAACATGGACAAAAGGTTTAAATATAGCAGCAAAAACTGTTTTCAAATCAATCATTTTTTTAAAACTTAGAAGGGTAAACCCACTGCTGAATGTGTCGCTGGTGTCCCAATTCAGAAGATTTCAATTTTTGCATAAATATTATTCATGATCACTAAACAAAGTGTACATGGATACATATGACGCTCAACACCAATGTGTGCACAATGGAGACTACGTGGACTGCGTAGACGATGGGCGTATGAGTCAGCCTCTTCATGCGTTTTTTATGTTCGTTTTTCATTTTGTCATACGTACTATTCCATTGTGGTATGCATAGTTCGGGTGTTTAGTGTGCTTGAAGTGAAAGAGTGGGTTCTGTTATTAGAAAGACTCCATCGATTAAACACGTTCTGCTTTTACTAGAGTTAAAGTTTAAACAATGGAAATTGATCATGCAACATGTATCCGGATTCTAAGGCCACCGGATGGTTTATTGAAGTCAACGCACTTTTAGTGGCACGGTCCTGGAAATTTCCACTCGAAAACCGAAAGCGATAGTTGTTAGTGAACATAATGTTCTCTCACAAAACACTGCAGTTCACTCACATGACAAAGTAGGTTAAGAAAAACCTCCAGAAATTTCTGACCACCATGGAGGCAGCTTCCTGATTAACATTGTGGTTAAAAGGTTCAGTGTGAATTTCGTTCATAGCGTCAACTAACGGGTTTAGAAAATCACGTGATTAAAAGATGCGTTTTGTTATTTTCTCAATAGGGAGGGGCTTTCGGTCATTACAACAGATGTGCTTGGGTTATGGACTCTGAATAGTCAACGTCTGAATGGTTGCTCGACGATCCGAAGCCCTTGTTCTTTATTGTTTTGCTAACCAATGTCTTCTGTGTTCCAATTCTACGATCAAATTATGAGTATAAAATATCGTGTGAAAATCAGTTAACTTCCAGATGTTTAAGATAAGAGACCTGGTTTGAGAATCAATTTCTTACGCTTTTCGATGTATCGTTACCGGAGATTTCCAGCATGTTTTGTTACCATAAAATGAAAAGAAGAAAACGGACGTCTTCACCATGTTCAATCTTATAACTCCAGAGCATTGAAGGATCATAAAATGTATACCATACAGAGAGCTCAGTCATGTGATGGCTGACAACAAATGTAAGAGTAGCAATAAACCACTTGAAAAATATTGGAAGAAACGTATTTTTCAAGTTTTCTAATTAACATGGGATCAGCTCTGGAATGGTATCAGCCACATGCTGAGGTTTGTGTATGTCGTAAACATGCGGGTACACAACTTCGCTTAATTAAGGCTACTATAGGGACAGTCCTAAATGACCCGCTTATATCGTACAGAGTACTGTTGTTTAATCAATACCCCATTTTCTTCGCACAACAAAATTGCACTGCTCCAAACTCAGCGAACAGCCTTGGGCACACACAGACGACTGATATTACTCATAGGATTAACAGATAATGACTATATAATACTTGATATGAGTACTTTGTGCTTACTTTTTATCGGGTTATATTTTTCCGACTTACGTAATCTTTGTTTCACGTCTGAGGTTGTGGCAATAACACAGGATATGTGTTGAATGATACGCATAGTAGACAGATTCGATCAAGTTCGACAGACTACGGCTAATATCTCCATCGTTACCCTCACCTTCTTTTGACAGAAAAAACGGCTTTATCATCGCTGTGTGAGAAAGTTCGTATTACATACTGAGGCGCCACTTTTACGGAGGAATCTCTGGGGTATCCATTTTCTGTTAGTCTATTTTGAATATACTCCACCTCGTCGTGGAGAACGTCTCGTGTACAGATCTTGTGGGCTCTGTTTATCGTACGGACACTGCCTATCTAATGGAACCGGGCAAAACTCTGAATTATTCATCAGGTCGGCTCCCCGCAATCCAAATATGTCAGAGTGCGACGGTTATCAGTGTCTGGGACCATCGCCACCAGACTGCATGATGCATATCTGCGTGCGCACAGGCAGTTCGTAGAGACTCTTAACCTTCTGCGGTGTTCTTTTCCAAAACCTCTTGAAGCCCGGTAGAACATGAGCCGAACGATGCTGTCATCTTTTACTGACCCATACATACACCATCAAGACCAACAGCTCTTTCTATCAGACTGTGCTACGCCATATCCTGCAAGACATTTACTGATCTGTATGACCTGTTTTATTGCTCCATACATAGTTCACATACATTTCGTGCAGTTATAAAATTCTGATTAGATTGACCGTAGACTGTCGTTTGTAAACTTATTATGAACTCTACGAGAAACTGAATGAGGCGACAAAAAATATATTGAACAACAACCAGCAAACGGAGTGCATATTAGTGGATATAAGCGGTTTTATTCAGCTCTGTACCTGGTGATCGAAATCTGACACGGGCGCAATAGAGATGGTGCATCTTATCAGAGAAACCCGTAGGACACTATCTTGACGGACTTGTGCAGTACTTAAGTGTTCTGGTTGACTAGGACAAAGGGTGAATGCTGTGAGCATGCCTCATGAGGACGCATGCTTCTTTATGCTTGCGAATTGGGGAATATAATGACATGCTCCCAATATGAACATGTTGCTACGCTGAGCGCAACACCCCCCACAATGACTACAGTATCTGGATAGAACTGAGACATTCTATAACCCCAGCAGCGGTGGAAGCATAACTTTTCCAAGAATACTGAAGCCCACAAGAAAGTAAGCAGTCATATTCAAAACGTTTCTAGCTACATCTCACTGACTGTCTGCGCAGTTTATAACACTGCACCCCTTAAGGAAATGACTTGTAAAAAAATCGCTGTTAGCATTCGGACGACTGTCAAACCTTGGCAAAAAAAGACAATTTTTTCTCGCACGTAGGGATCTATGAAGTGAGGTGGCGCTCTTAGAGTACGTGAGCAAAATCAAAAGTAACCAACCCTTTTAGATTTTTACGTTTATTTGCTCTGGTGTAAATTCGTACACAAAACTTCAAAATGTAATAACCATGACAAACATTTGTACAAAATGTACACGCCGAAGTTGATTTTGTAACCAACGTGGATGTTGAACTGGACGTATTATGCTTCATGTATAACATTTCCGTTGATGTATTTAATCGCTTCTGCACAAGTGACCGTTGAAACATTAAGGGCACACTGTGAAAAATCAGTGTGCAGTTTTCTATAAAAAGACATTTCTGGAACCCTTGTTGGTGTGGTTTCTGTCTCCCAATCTTCCGTATTTCAAAAACCCAGACAAACTAGTGGTTTTGCACGAAAGAAAAACGCAATAGATTCGTCAGTCTGCTTGAGCTGCATTTTTAGATACGCCTCCTTCAAGGTCAAAGAAACTTTAGAGTAGACAGTTTTAAAACACCAAGAGTGGGCTATCGAATATTCCAACCACCCTCATATTCTTGTCACTCCCGTCTGATGTTTCAATGCGGAAATGAAATGTGCAACGGAAGAAATATTGCGTGAACCTAGATCATTCATGCTGTTAGAATAGAAACTCGCGACGTAACTAGGTCAACTGCCACCATGACATACCACAGAAAACGGTGGCGGTGAGTCATAGCTGAGGATTTGTCTCATATTTCCTACAATCCTGAAGCAAATTCATGCTGGGTCAAGCTCAGCTTTGCGATGGTACATGATCGTTCATTCGATCGGGAACTTAAGGTGTAAAAACGATGTCCATATTGCAATCATCACGAAAAATTCTTCGACATATTTTGGATTAAGACAGTCACAATGCATTCGAGTTTGGTAAATCCGTATTGTGTATGAACAGTTATATACTGGCGCTTTCAGACGTGTTGATTACGTACCTATTCTATTGATTTGTAGGTAACCATAACGGCAGTTAGAATATGCTGATGCTATGGGAATAAAAAAAGTTATTACGGAGATCCAGCGTAGCGAAGTTTAATCAACCTCAAATCATTAAATTACGCATTAGCTCGTGGAAGAATTTCTAATAGTGTGGTATGAATATATTGGAAACTGTTGGAAAGGGTTATGATGCTTCACTTGTTCTACATTCTGTTTAGACAAAATACAAAATATTAAAACAAAATCACACTACTGGCGTTAGAAAGTAGTCGGTAGTTTTATCCTACCTTTGGAAATCGATAGATGTTGCACAATACCTGTGGAAGCGTACAACCTCGTCTAGAATAAACGGTTTGGCCTTCGTGGGTTATCGATTCTCATTCACAGCAGCATACTCCTCAGAAATCAATGTTAATATTAACTCAAAACTAATCCTGCACAAAACCGCTTGCTGGTATCATGCAGGAGGATTGTGACTTCTTAGGATAAAAGTCAGGTAATAACTTCTCGATATTTCTGGATGGACCCTGCAACGAGAAGCCCTCTTCATGGTTGATAAGTATCCTGTGTTGCGTAATCGCCAACCGTGAGAAGTAGGCAAGATGTAGTAATCCCTTTTAACGAGTTACTCCGTGTGTCATTTTTCCGAATGTGTGGCAGGTTACAGCGCTCAGTTAACCGTAAAACATCATGGGGTAGACAATATCATCAGTTTTCCAGCCGTACCCCTCTTGCACACAAACGGGGTTTGGTTTAGACAGTTTTATTACTCCCAAGCTTATTTTTAAGCCTGAAAAACTGTAGGCAGAACAGAAAGTGCTGAAAAAACTCATACTAGAAGTGGGTACCCAGATAAATTCTCTGAGACACGTAGCGCGGTAGATAAGCACTCTGAATCTGTACTTATGTGCCAAAAGAAGTTCGTTTTTTATTCACGGCTTTCAAAGATAACCACCGAGTAAACAACGTGATGCATAAACCAAGGAATGTTCTGACTGAAAAGTATAAGTCTGTGCGGTTGAGGTCAGTTCGAACCATCAACAGAAAAGTCATCGATAACCCCGAAAGTAGATTGTTGAAATTTTCCGCCTTTCGTTTGGTGTACCGGTTCAGTTACAGTTGCAATGGGGTTTTCATGGACAAAGCAGGTCAACAACTCGCCAAGAGAGTTGCCGAACAAGCTCCATTTGGTGACCTGAATGTCACCATCATCATCATCAGTTGCTAAACTATTACGACAACAGACCCCGAGTCGACCCGTTAAACTCACTCAAGTTACTGTTCCGCAGTAGATACCAAAATTTAGTGACTTTCTGCGACGCGGTACTTAACCGAACTTACAGGCCGACGTTATGTGCACAAAAGTTGTTGAGACAACCTATCGAGTTGCCGTGGTCGTGATTACGTGATACTTTATGTGTCTGTGTTCTACCTAGTCTCTGTTTGTTCTTATATGCATGATGTATATGGCTGGCACGTTTTAATTTCGCTAGTGGTGATAGTAACTTGTGTTAACTTACCGCAATGTGTCTTTCCTCTATTCTGATGACACAATGATACATTACTAAATGGGTTGAGAATAAAATAACGTTACGAGCAAGTTGTAATAGTCTACGTTTCAGCCAAAACGTTGTGGCCAAAATCACGATGTTACATTGTTACTGTTGTTCTATTTATCAACAATATGTTGAATAAGTGGCCCAAAGAGTTTGACTCCATCCACACTAACTTTCGTTAGGACACCTTACAGCTATTGCGTGGCCTCGAAAAATCGTAAACATTCTCATTCAGTAACGTCCAATGGGAAAGAAAGACCATTATCCCCCATATTTCCGTAAGTAGCGTCAGGTCATTACCTCTCATTTCAACCAAATTTCAATCATTTCGTAAAACTCCCATTAATGCGATATACTAATGTTAGGAAAAGCTAATGGTCATTGATGTTCGTTAATTAAGAGCAATTACTTCGTGGAGATATTTGTTCCAAAAAGCAAGCCTTTTAATTAACACCTTGAAGTGCAATCTGGTGCTGCTTGGTCGTTCACTGGTAGTCTATTAAATTGCGAAAACACTGATTATTATTAGGGTGTACTGTCTGAGAAGATCATCCTAGCAGTCCTCAGACTGCCTTCCAACTGCGTTTAGTTGAAGATTAAAAGTAACACGACGCTTGTACTGCCAGTGTGATTGCTATGGAAGTTTTAGTTATAGAGTTTTCTCGTAAAAATTCCCAGCGTAGTCATGAACAACAATGCGTATGAATGCTAATTCTTGCGCAATTTTGTCCTCCGTGCA
>QNGE01001029.1:0-54940 GCA_008508345.1 Paragonimus westermani
AGCCGAAGCCCTGACTTTTCACAGTTGAGTCTCATCCAAAATGCGTTAATGTGTTGACAATAAAGCATTCTAGCTACAGTCACATTTTGGAAATTACTGTCATGTTTATCAAAAAACACAACCATTCCTGGTAGCATTTACGGATGTACAATCTTCAAAATATCATTAGCATCTTTGGCACATGCGATGAATACATAAAATGCCTCAGCACCAACGATCTTGAAAAGCAAAGAGTGTGGTGGCTCTCCTCTTTATGTCAGGATTAGTAAACTACTCCGGAATGCCATACTAAACGGTGAATAAAACCAGTTTCTCCACTGCATTTGAAGTCGTCAGTTAATAAGTGATGTGTAAGAACTGTCTACAAAAATGCGTGTTAACAGAATAAAAATACCCAAGGTCTTGACTCACCATGACTATTTCGACTGCCTGTAATGAATCAATACAAGCGAAGATATTAATCAGTTTTTAACTGGAAGATGGGAATTTTAAGTGTAATTATTCGAACGATCAGCTGCCGGCCGTCATCCGAAAACGACGACGAGCTTTATTTATTTGTTGACAGAATAGTATTGACAATTATACTGGGGGTATTATCGAAAATAAGTCATTCTTTGCAAAGTACAATCAGATTACAAAAACTAAGATTCGATTCATAGACGCCGTGTTAGAGCTAGAGACTGAATGAAGCAGACATGTGTAGATACACTAGACTCTGTACGTCTTCGTTCATGATGAATCAGCTACAGTGAGCTCAGTAGAATGGGATGAAAGTTCAGCGACTGAAAGTAGGCGGAATTGACCAAAATACCAAAAGATAGTAAAGGTACAAGCGAATATCAAAACACAAACCCAATCAAACACAGAACAATTTCACTCCAGCTTGCAGCAGACAACAGTTGAACAGTGACGGCTGTGAATACGCGGGCACAGTTGCAGTCTGTCACATCTATTCAAACGGTCCATCTGTCTGAAGGCTCTGTCTGCTTTTATGGTCGCGTCTCTTGAACCGACTCTTGTAATCAGCAAATTATGAAGCTATCCCTGAAAACCGCGACAGGATATCTGGAAAATTGATGTCAAGTGTGTTATCCGGAAGGTCACCGGTCTCAGTTTTACACGTATGGCTGTTTTCGTTATGAGATTTGGATATCTTGCAATGATGAACAATATTCCACAGTTCGTCCTGTCGCCAAAGACCACAGGTACATGCGAGTAGAAAGGCATTTCGTTAGTCCCGCTAGGCCAGAGTTTCGAATGGATGAATGCGCGATTGGTTGACCGTTGACTCCCATCTCATTCGCGTTGTCTCGCTTTGTCGCAGATAGTAGGTTATGCCCGATTAGTTGGAGAGTAGAATATTGGGTCGGGACATTTACCTAGGGCGTTGACGATCACCGACAGAGTGTCTTCCTGTGATGTAACCATGTAGCACACCAGCATAAATAAAAACGTAGTGCAGACCATGTCATCAGCGTAACAACGGTTGCTTTTTGAAACTTTGAAACTTTGTAGATCGATCTGTGTTTCTCTAGACAGGGTGAAATCTGACAAAAGTTTGTACTACATCTTGTCTAATGCATATAATTTGAATGAACTACAATTTTAACCACCTAACTCTAAAGTAATACGGCAAACTTTTGGTTGTGCAGACGTGCATTACTGCAATCGACCAATTATTGATACTTATCAGCGATGGTTGAGAATACAGGTAGCTCGAACTTTGGATGATCCTGGTGTATTACTGATAAACAGATTGGGAATAACACAACGTTACGGGCAAGTTGTAATACTCTACGTTTCAACCACCTCGAGTGGCCTTCCTCGGGAATGTAATCGAAATCACATTGACAGAGGAACAGAGGTCACATGGGATTTGACGTGGTTAGGTCAATTTGTGGTTCATCGGACCGGATTGGTCTAATCCTTTGCCCAATAAGTGGGCCACCCGAGGTGGTTGAAACGTAGAGTATTACAACTTGCTCGTAACGTTGTGTTATTCACAGTCTGTTTATCAATAACATGTTGAACACGACGCCCAAACTACTCAACTTCATTCGTACTAAATTTGGTGCAGATATCTTACAACTGGTGTATTATTGTTCACAAAGTTGGCTGATTACTCGATAAATCTTTCATCACCGGGCCAGCGAATGTCATCAGTGTAACCTCAAGTGTGGCGATTTGACTGTGTTAGGAACTTTATTTAGTGGCGTTAATTGAGGATGAAAGGTGTAAGATCGAGAAGAGTTAGAAACGATGAGGGGATAGAAGGTCAACCGTATGGAGGTCAACGCTTGGACTGGAAAAATTCTATATTCAGGTAGTCACGGTTGGAACGTGAATAATACCCAATATACTCCTGAATATTGACCCTCCCCATCGATGAGATGATGCACCCGACCGACCGGTTAGTCTATTCCTCAGGTTTCTCATGTGTTTATCCGTTTGAATTGGATCTATATTTTTGCTGACTTTGAGTGCCAATATACGACAGTCTTGCGTGTGTAGCGGGTTTGTGTTTCTCCAAGTATTGTCACATACTCCGACTTAAGCTGATGACCGTTTAACCACAATTACTGATATATGTATCTTCCGGTCATGTGTGTGTGATGTCCATTTCTGTTCACCTAATTCTGTGCTTAATCCTTGTCCAGTTCAGTCTACGTACTAGCTGGTGCATTGGCTGTAGACGAGATTATAGATCACACATACTGTTCTTTGGATCACTTATTTGTTCTTGAGTGTTGTGATTACATTCCACTGGATGTTTTTGGTTTGTTTATCAATGTAATGTTGAATAGGAGATGAAGATCTCGCAATCAGCTATGGAATGGTCTCTATGTGGGATAAGGTGACCCAAGTAGTAGGATTGCTTCTGTTTGCCGGATGTTTCGGGAAGCATTGTATCACAGAAGATGTGATGGCAGGAGATTTCCATATACTTTATTCAATTTTGTCAAACCCCTGTAGCACGTCGAGTTATTGCATCTTTGCGTTTAGTGCCAGTACAGTCCAGCTACCACGCCTGAATCACAGAGATCAAAGTGGAATTTTACATTATGTTGGATATACCATTGCAGAAGAAGGAGCTGAATATAATTGGTAAGCTCTCAGAATTGCAGCGCCATCATATGCATGCCTGGTATACCGGGCAGATTCGTGAAACACTAGAGGTCCCAGAATGCACAAATGATAAACTATTAACATCCTGATAACTAACTATAGCGTTCCCAAACATGGATGCTCGCATTTAACAGGTGGTTCCGCCTTTGGTATCAATGCCTACGGTGAAAAGGGAGTGTGATATCCATTTGTTTTCCGAACACTAGTTGAACGTTCTTCCACACCGTGACCCGAGTTGTAAGCTATGAGTCAGACGTTTTGAGCTCGTCGCGTACAGTGTCTACGTGTTCTTTTAGCCGATAAGTTTGGTTGTCACAAGGCACCAACTTATATCAAAATGGTTGTCCTCAAGGAATCTGGATTAGAATAAGGTTAGAACTCAACGATCCATGGCAGACCAAAGGTGTGAGAGCACCGATGGCCTATCATACCTGAAGACGACTCAGTTTGTGAACTTTTCCCACTGAGTTTTCACTCAGATGTATATAGATGCGAACGTATTCATTCCGAATACAACTGAACCTCCAAATCGTTTCAGACTCCTGGCTCAAACGCAAAGTCACGTTGTTAACTAATCTGTTTCCTTCAGCTGTAATACAGCAAATTTTCGGCCGTTTTTATCACATGCTATTGTACATAACTATTCGAAACAAAACTTCGTCCGTAGTAAACAACGTCACGCTTTAATCTTGATTATGAAAACGCCAATACTGTAGGCTGAATTGCTGTTAAAGTAAGCTATGACAGACGTTAGATATTCATACTGTGATAGCGCGTATTGCGAGAGATCGGTGGCAATAAGTGTAGAACTTGTCATTCGGTAGCTCCTTCAAATTAGAAATAAAATTATCATCACTGATAAAACATTCCTGATGGCTGACAAGTTAATTGCCATCGCCTCACTTTCAAAATGATGTTGACTGAAATCCTTCTCTGGAGTTTAATTTGTTATCAGAAATCTCAAACATCTAGGGCATAACAGAAAATGACCAGCGTATCTACTGCGCTGGGTGAACCGGGAAACTGTATCATCCATGCATATATGCTAAATATTCACTTAAGTTCGCAAGCTGACCTCATTAATACACCTATTGAACAAATGTATCAATGAAGATCAAACAGCCATCGACTGAAACCCACCATGACGGCGTCTGCTACGCCGACGACCTGCAATAGTTGCCAGCAAATGATGTAGTACTCGCTACGAAAACAGGATAAACATGGTTATCCAATTCACTCTTCTACTCTCTATATGACGACTTGTGTACAAGAAGCTTTCCACCTTCTTTTCCCTCTTGCGGTGAAACTGATCCCCAGTTTACTTGACGCAAATATTGCCATCCAGCTGATGAAAGGAAACTGAACCCTTAACATTGAATCAAACGGTATGCACACAATTGATTTCCCTATTTCAACCAAGAAAGTTGAATGAATAAGTGGGTTTAGAGAAATACTGAAAATCCTGAGTTGTCTTCACGAACCCTCTTTATTTGCTAGGTGATTCCGGTGTGCAGTATGTTAGCTAATCCGCTGCAAACGGTCTGCAAATCGCCCGCCAAAACCCAGGAAATCAGTCGTCATATAATCTCATTTAATTAATGATTGTTCACAAAGTTGTCCCACAAGAATTACTGGAGAATACCACGTGATAATGCACTGATCTACTGGAGAATTCCTGTACAAACATTCAAGGCATATCACACACACTTCGACCTGCTAAATCGTCTGATTTTAGTCTTGTGAGATATCTTTGGAATAGCATTGACTGAGTAAATATCAGGACTATGGGCTTGCAAGCGCCACCACACTCGAAACTGACAGGTTTGAAGCTACGGAGATAGGATGATCAGGGTAACAGCGCGGAACGATAGAAAAGGAGGCGGGTGGAGAAACCTTCAGCAAATGAAGACCAACTCAGTACGGAACAAAAATCCTGACATCTGAACAAGGATTCCATCCACATGCATTCCGACTGCTTGGGTGGTTATTTCGTCCACTGATGTGTTGTGTTCTGAATATGACGTTCGGTCTTGCGGAACCGTAGTGGCCAAGTGGGCCAGCGAGGAGAGCGACTGGTGGGAATGCATTCTATGTTCAGCAGCGGCCAACTAAGTGAGTCATAGGCAAAGTTCACGCAACTCTCACGTCTGACCCGTGCAGGCGGAGTGCGGAAGGTCACTCGGTTTATATTAAACAGTCAGGTTATGAACCCTTTGGAGTTTCGTTCACGTAAGTCATCTTTACAAAATAAGACACCAACCAATTTATATCGTAGCCTCCGCCTTCAGATGAACATTTTGATCGACCTGCATCCATAAGTTATTGATGTGGTTTCAACTTCCGTTATGGGGTTTAGAGACAAACTTGGGTTTGTATATTTCTTTTCAGATGGAATCTTTCCGGCAGCCAAATCAGTAGTAAAATATAAGCAGTATTTTACTGGCAGCAATGAAACTATCTTTCAAATATAAGCGATAAACTGTCTTCTCAATAAGGCGGTTACACGGAATCAATGGCAAACAGGACATCAGTATTTTCCCACTGAAGTTGCGTCTTCTAGGTTCATCGGTGACAGTCCACTTGATTCTTGGGTGAGCAGAATTAAGCTGGACGGGCGATCAGCTTGCAGATACAATTGCTGCGATCCCCGGAAGGAGAGTGTGTTTCAGTGACGAACGAGTGATGTACATTTGGCAAATGCACACGGAAAGGGTCTGCGCTTTCCGACTAAACTAGCGGTAGTCGTTGATCCTGAATCTGCGTGAATATTCGTCCGGATACTAAAATGCTTTCTGTTGGTAGAACCTTCAGGAATCGGGCATTTCTTGCAAGATAATGCTCAACCTTATGCATTGTGGTTACTTCAATGAAACTTCGATTTTAAACTGGCTTGTCTGCATCAGTGACGGAAATCCCAACAGAAATTTTGTTTGGTTTAGTTCATCGGGACATTGAGCTAAGTAGTGCATTTTTGCCTAGAATGCGTACTGGAGACATTTTCTGACGTGAACGAATTGTAAATCGTATACTTCTCGTCGACTGCAAGTTTTGACTGGGAGTACTGCTCAAGTTACGCGATCATTTAGAGATCAAGAACAGGGTGCATATTCTCAGCTTTATCAATATCTACTCACCCAGACGTTGACAGCCTTGACCCATTGGTTAGACTGCTGAAAAGTCCAGCTGCCTAAGGAGGCTTTAATAATATATGAGCATTTATCAACTAGCAATAAGCGCAATTCACTATTTGTGATCAATAGATGAAACATCGTTTATGGCTATGCGCTCGGAATGCAGATATTGCTTTCGTTCTCCAGAGTATCGAAAACTTTGAGCATTCTTCTCAAGAATATGCCGTTGAACATTGGGTGTGATGATGTGCTGACGTCCGGTCCTTGGTTAGTGAGATAGGAGACACCTCAAAAATGTAACACTAGACGTCTATTGTCCGGAAATGAGAAAGATACGTACAACCGATGAGAGCTGATGAGAGTAGAGACCAAATGTAATGTTTTCGCTCAAAATGACTCAGTGGCTGTGCAGTATTGGAACGTGGTTTAGGGTGACCTGCGCATGTCACTCTAAATTGGTGGTTACAGATCAGCATCACATGAAAGACAATAAGTTACAAATTTCTAATATCACTGTACAAAAACCCTCCAGATTAATTCACAAATTGTGATTTGTGCAGTGTGCAGAGAGAGGTCAAAGCTTATACGTTTTTACTTCTGTTGGTCAACAAGTCAAATTGCATTGAATAATTTACAAATGAGAAAAACCAACTCAAAAAGGAGGTGGCGAATGACACGCAAACAATCCGGTATCGAACACTGAACCACGCATAGGAACAGAAGACTGGCGGAGTGGAAACAAGGCTTGACCAATCAACCATGCAAGCTGGTGTTAAACACTGTGAAAAGATTTACTCGGGCACAGCAACAGGATGGCAGCATAGTTGAAAGTCAATGCACACATTCAATGGAACAATGGTGATCGCATTCGTCACACATCTCCCCAGGTCAGGTTTGTTCGATCGATTTTAAGCAGATTTTTTTAAAATGAATAAATCAATGCTGATCAAACAATTCTTCGGTCGATGATAATAATATGGTAATTCAGTGGAGGTTTCCTTGGCGAGATTGTGCAGAATGATCTTTGTATGCCTTAAGAAAATGACATTATTGTGATGAGATATTTCAAGCCAAAATTGGATAAACGCCAACGTGAAACCATGAAGGCTAATCATTGCTAATCATTGTCATCATAAGCTGCAATTCACAAATCACTGTGATATTTTGGGGGTTAACTGAGCAGCCGTATAGATGAAACATCAGTAAGAAGATGTTCATACATTCAAAGCTATTGCTTGAGAACTATGAGTGTTTTGTGACAAGCTGGACAGGAATGATTCAACACATGGAATAAACAATTCATGTATGCATTATTTTATATTCGTGATGAAAGAAATGAACCGAAATTGTTTGCTTTGTTAATAGTGACAGAACACACAGACGGTCAAATACCATTCATATTGTAAAGATCAACAATATGACCTACTATGGTGATGGCACGAGCTACAGGTGTGGCCTAAACAAAATGAATATGATTTCAGTTAAGCAAAAATATTTAGCTCAAAGCATATCGATTGGTAGATATATCATGAATAACAAGCGTCTCTNCGTAATTTCTTCCACGATTGAAGCCACAGACTTTTACTGTTTACACAAAGACAAAGTGGAAGGCGTTATAGAATATTATATGTTAGAATGCTGTCTTTTATTATAATCGGTTAAATAGTTTCAGAAAATTACTATCATTCAACCTGTCGACAGATATCCTGATTATGTGTGGTCCGTGAAATTACCATTCTCGACCTTAACCTCAAAAGTGCACAAACGCAAACGACGTAAACGAAGATGACCCGAAATCTTAATTTTTGTTGATTGTGTTTAAAGTTACATGCTGTTTTTTATTTTTAAACTTACTGTACACCTCTGTTAGTTGAGAAAACTTTAAGAATGATGAATCGATACGTCTCCAAATGAAATTGGTTTAACGGTTCGTGAAATAAGATTACATCCGCGGCTAATTTTCTTCTTTCCCGCATCTTTCAAGTGTCTCCCATTTCTCGAAACTTTCGTCGTTTGGAAAACTCGAGTCGTCGCTGTTGGGTGTGTATGTTACTTTACCGTACATACGGAACGGTTTATTCGACGTGGAACCAAGCCTGTTTACTACCGCATACGTTCACATCGCCATCCGTTTAGGGGAAAGGCTCAACATTTTTATTCGTTGCAACTGCCCGTAGCTCGTTCTTGTGTATGCTTATCTACGAACTTCGAACATGAAATGTGGGTTTTCATACATCACAATGAGTCAAACAGGTGCTGTTCTGTTTAGTAAACAACTTGCTTTCGTGCAACTCTTGACCATTTCAAAGTATACTACACTGGTATTGATGCCCACTCGAACATAAGCCGGCATAAAATTGATGTGTGTTAGTTGGTCACTTGGAAATGTACGTCGGGTTACTAAAACGGAGTATCACTTCTGAGGAAGTTTCAGATGTGAGTATGGTAAAAGTCTGTGAAAGAAACGTGCGGACCAGTCTCGCATCTTGGTTTCTCCAAAGAAAACTGTTCCCCAGCTTGTCAACATGTGCAAAACAAGTCTTATTTATACAACTAGGTGGTCGCTATATCACGAAACATGGTTTCGACATTACAATAAAAAATGGTTAGAAAGTATACGGCCTTATTAGTTACGAAGTTGCAGGTAATTATGTTTAACAAACGGCCGAATTAGACGCTTACAAATGTTTAGCTCTCGGCTACATTGGAAGTTTGACAAACAACCCAATCAGTAGTCAGGTAAACAGGGCAACTGAAATTCGATGAGCAAACGAAAATTGCGTATCAGCCGGTCATTACAATATCATAACTTCAAATAATTCAACAACGTGCAAATCTACCAATCGTAGCTAACCAGAACATGGCTATGCACAAGTTGTGTTTGCTCTCCCTGTTAACATGAACGTTTTCTCATTAACCTGAGGCGCTCGATCGAAATTAGCTTAGTAGTTCAAACTAAAACCAATTAACTTATCTAACATGAAACTATCCTGAAACGTAGCACAATCCCATGCTGGTTCAATCTCCACTCCGTCTGTGCTGTCACTCGATCGGTTAATGGCGGTTGTAGTTTATGATGTAACTGATCAAAATTGTTCAATCCATTGCGACAGTTGTGCACAATCTTCAATGCAGCATTGGACTGACTACGAATAACCTAACTGCTTGCGTCCGTCTCACAAGGAGGATCGATGTATTCAACAGATTTGACTGTGGTGCCTGGCGGAAATTGGGCAAAATAATGATCGAACACAAATCAATCGCAGCAATCACTGACAAGCTGATGTGAAACGATGTAGGACAAATTAACCAGGACGTCTTAGTTTGACAGAGCAAAAACTAACTTGCATACAGTAAAACCGAACTTGCTTACACAAATGAGACAATGTTGAATTGAAAATCGGAAAGAACGGATGAACCGCGGAGAATCTGATCATCTTACTGCTGCATATAGTTTCCGTCAAGGCAGACTTCTAAATGATTTAAGTCAGGAATAATAATCACCATACTAACGTACTAGTCATTTTGACTTAGTGACAGATGCCAGTGTGAATATGTTGGAAGTCTCTTAGAACGCCTCACAGTTTGGATAACATTTGGCTGCTTGTTAAGTGTAACGGTATATCTCATCAAACAAAACACGAACCACGCTACTTTCTTCCGTAATTCTAGTGACGAGTAACCAGTTTGCTAGCAGGATTGGGTTTGCTATACAGGTGTGTCTAAAAATGCATGACTTACCAGAAGATGACCGATCATGAACACACAGCGGAAGTACGACCTACTACCATCGCATATTATTCACGTAATATTTCGACTATGATGTGGCTACCCGAGGGTTGTCCGTTGCGGTACCGTTGCGGTACTAGCCTTTCGGAGTGATCCGATTTCAGTTCAACAAAAATGGATACTTTCCGTCGAAATGAAGCCCGATATGTTGCATTGCCACAGTGCCTCTTAGAATGCCACGAATTTGTTGAAAGGATCTTGTGAATAGTATGTTTAATACACATGTGATATGAGGTAAATTTGGTGGCTGGCATACTAACTTAAAACGCAAGTACTACATGCACTATTTTAGAGGATATATGTTCCTGATGAACTTGAGCCGATGACAAGGACGTCATAATCGTGGGCTTCATCTGCTCTACCAACTGAGTCACGCAGCCGTTCAGAGAGTCCACAGAAATTACAGTTGAATTAAGTTAGCTTGCAATTCTATTGTATCAAGTAAACTTTGACTTTTCGGCGCAGCTCCGTAGTTCAGCCGGTATGGTGCACTCTAGGAGAAGTAGCACAATTCGTATCGTTGGTTACAACCTAGTAGAAGCCCAAATTGTTCGGAGTTATGTATTTCCTGCTGATGCGATATTAGCGTGCCTCTCAGTGGTAAACTGAACAGTGTTTTCAACAATATGTATATATATGGAGAGTGAAAATTTGCGCATCAACTCGACTCACATCAGTGACAAACCTAACATGGAACATTACCAAATGCTGCACCGACCTAATTTAATGACCACACAGCTGTTTGATCGACATTTAATTAAAATATTGTAAACACTGAAAATTAAGGTAAGTCCAATTGATTTCTTAAATTCACCCTTTGTTTTACCTCTACTGTCTAAAGAAATTAAAAGATTGGTTCATTTTTGCAGCTGAAAAGAAGAAAAAACATTGTCACTGTCATCGTAAGTTGACAACAAAAGAGAAGGAAATTGCATTTGGTTGATGGAAATGTTTTGTCACCGTCTGCGTTAGTGACAGTACTCTCCATTCTAATTGCCGTAGAATATGTTAAGTAATATAGATAACATTGTGATGTGCATTTGTTTATTTGGCTGAATCAATGTTACCACAATCCATTTTTGCAACAATTCTTCATGTTGCAGCTAATCAATAGTCCACGTTCTCATCCTGATCACAGTTTCAATACAGATCCATGTTCTAGTTAGCACCAATATGTCTTTGATCTCACTTTAAGCACAACCGAGCTATCGTACAGATTTCGGCCAATTTTAGTTGTGAGTAAAGCTTATATTATGTGGCGACCCATAAAATGGTCATATGAGACTTTCAGATGCGTGTATACTGACAGCGCTTCTCTGCAGAATTATACTCGAAACAAAAATGCTATTTGGATGGCAAATAGAAAGAACACCAATTAAGTATTTTTTTAATATGAAAAAAGAGCATATTTCGGGTTTGTTATTTCTTATTCCCGCCGTAAATACACGATATTGAGTAAATATTATTTAGGAAATCAAGCGCACGAATTGGATCTTAATCTTAATTAAAGAAGTCATCTGGCTGGTATTTAATAATATTTTACTTGGCCTAATTTATAAAGGTCTCGCTCACGTTACAAACAAGCAATCGGTGTCTTCTTGATAAAGAGTGCACGATAACCAAACATGCTTTTGACTGGGGTTGCATAAAATATATTCTTCTGAATAAAATGAACAACTACGCAAGGCGGCAGTGTTAATTAGCTGGTAAGGACTGCTACGTGACGAGTCGCTCTGTAGTGAATTTGGATCTGATTGCTCATTTATACGCAGGGTAAATTACACGGCGAAACAAAAACTGGAGAAAACCGGTTATGAGATCTCCACAAATGTAAATCCCAGAACAAAGCAAGCAGTTATTATGAAAGGATTATCGTTTGCTGCAACTGATTATATATATATATAATATGTGCTATCAATCAATGAAACACGAGTAAGCTAGATTTGGTTTCAGGCAGAATTTTTCCAAACGACATTCTACACGTATGCTTCCTAGAAAGTTTATCAACGAAACAACATTTGAATCCCTGAAGTCGATCGGAATCAAACTTTCCTAGATATGTAAACTTCTGAAGAAGAGCCATTTTGGCCTGTTTTATCTACGTCCAAATTGTGCACAAAGATATCTGTCACATCTGTTAAAGTCAGTCTGTCTAAACGATAGTTCAGAACTTAGCATGTCTAACAATGAAGCGAGGTACATGTCAATTTGGACAACATTCGCTCCTCACGAATGTGCACCTGAAGGAATGTATTAACGCTCTACTGTCTTACAAGAAATATTTTCAAATGATAGCTGGTATTCCGGGAAGAAAGTTGGAGGAATTACGTTCACCATTATCGGCTGAAGTACCAGGATTAATTCTGAATGGGTAATCGTTAAAAAACCCACTGAACCTGATTACTGTCAGTGCCTCCGTAGTAAAGGTTGGAAACGGATTGTAGAGCATTTATCTAAACTGCCTTAACTGGTCAGTTTGGATACCAAAAGTGCAGTGCTGTTTATGCTTAAGAAAGCGGGACCTTGCAACGACCAAATCCGATGGAATACGGGATAGGAATTACCGTTCACAGGCAGGACCGGATGCCATTGGCGAACTAGTCAGCAAACCCATCCGGATGCTAGTTAAGCAACGACTCACACAAAGCCACGACCTGACAATTGCACATAGAACTACGAGGCCTGTATTGTCAACTGAATATCACATTACTGCGATGCAACAACAGTGTAATCCGGTAACAACATATCGCTCTCTGTACATGTACAGAAATACACCTGCAGCTGGTTGTAGATTCTGATGTGCAAATTATAGTAAGAATACAGTGAAACTTGATTGGTTGTAAATCCGCCAACTGGTGCCTTTATTTCCATTCATTTTTTTCCAACGATCGCTCTTGAAATGTTTGCCAGGCTTTGTAGATGGACGACCACCTCAGTGGAAAATGTCAGACTACCGCCACTTCTGTGTGATCCAGGTGTATAGAATACATGTTTACTACATACACAGTTAAAGATGAAATCACTTTTCAAACAAACATTTGATTTGTTCCATTTAGGACATCGGTGTAGATCGTGTCACAGTCACCGCAGTATGTTACGTTTTTGGACCGTCAATGTATGAATCTTAGCTTCAATCATAAACGTCATTTAGATTTAAAAGTGTGTTTAGAATTAAATTGCATCGAGGTTTATTATCACTGGCGAGTATTCAATGGGATATCGGTTGATTGATCAGTTGGTGTGTAATCCTACACAAATAGGAACGGTTAAATTCGGTTAGCTAACTGAGACCAGACAAGAGATCGGCACGGCTCTAACTCGTGACACGCGGAGCCTCACGAATGATCTCTCACATCGCGGCAGGGCAAAAAATGCATTGTTGTCACTGCTATATGTTGATCGACCATGTTACAGGGATTGAATGCCAAGGGTTAATCCAGTCAATATTTTGGCCATTTCTACACAAGTCCATGGATCTCGGCATTGTGATTCTCGAAGTTCAGAGTTTTACGAACCAGTGAAATGCAGACTGATGAGTAAGGAGTTCGCCACATAAAGTTGGTCAGAAGAGTACGCATACGTGTGGGCGCATAAACTTTTCTGCCCTGTACGATTATAATGAGCTAACTCATTTAAAAGTTGATTACTATTCATTTAGAAAAGCCAAGTTTCTTTTCATCGGTAACACCGTTAGTGGTTTGAAGTAAAAGGACACATAGCAAGAACATTTGCTATTTTCAGTCTTCATCTGGAATCAATCAATGAGTCACTGCGATAGTGTTTCTTCAAACATCAAATTTCTGCTCGTTAGTTTCCTTATACGGGAACCAAAAGTAAGCTTTTTGCACTGTATTGCCGTATAGATTATATGGTCCATTTTGAGTCCAACTTTTCACGGTACACGTTATACTGTGTAATCTCATACGAAGATGTGAGAGATAAGAAAATTTCCTGTGAAACTTGATTATTCGGCGAGTGAACGGTATTCAACATTACTGCCCAGATCAATATTCGACAGGATCCTGTGTACGTGTGTGGGAGAGCTGAAAACCTATAGCGACAGCCTTGCATCTCTTTTCGTCAGGCCCAAGCATACGAGTGGATTTGCGTTCCCTAATGATAAGCATGTGTCTGATATGTGCTGGTCTAGCGTCGTAAACCATGCCGTCTTCCTCTGTCCCGGAGTGTTCACATTCACACTTGAGTTCGTTGCCAACAGCTGATCAATCCGTCAACGTCTTTGTTAGATCAGTGTTCATAAGACGTCACTGGTGGAGACAACACTGTGTTCATTAGTAACCTTGAAACAGCGGAAATGCCTACAAACCTATTCATTACCTCATGCGCTCTGCGTATTGTGGAATTAAGCTGCCATCTGTAGAGACGCTTGTTATTCATGATATATCTACCAATCGATATGCTTTGAGCTAAATATTTTTGCTTAACTGAAATCATATTCATTTTGTTTAGGCCACACCTGTAGCTCGTGCCATCACCATAGTAGGTCATATTGTTGATCTTTACAATATGAATGGTATTTGACCGTCTGTGTGTTCTGTCACTATTAACAAAGCAAACAATTTCGGTTCATTTCTTTCATCACGAATATAAAATAATGCATACATGAATTGTTTATTCCATGTGTTGAATCATTCCTGTCCAGCTTGTCACAAAACACTCATAGTTCTCAAGCAATAGCTTTGAATGTATGAACATCTTCTTACTGATGTTTCATCTATACGGCTGCTCAGTTAACCCCCAAAATATCACAGTGATTTGTGAATTGCAGCTTATGATGACAATGATTAGCAATGATTAGCCTTCATGGTTTCACGTTGGCGTTTATCCAATTTTGGCTTGAAATATCTCATCACAATAATGTCATTTTCTTAAGGCATACAAAGATCATTCTGCACAATCTCGCCAAGGAAACCTCCACTGAATTACCATATTATTATCATCGACCGAAGAATTGTTTGATCAGCATTGATTTATTCATTTTAAAAAAATCTGCTTAAAATCGATCGAACAAACCTGACCTGGGGAGATGTGTGACGAATGCGATCACCATTGTTCCATTGAATGTGTGCATTGACTTTCAACTATGCTGCCATCCTGTTGCTGTGCCCGAGTAAATCTTTTCACAGTGTTTAACACCAGCTTGCATGGTTGATTGGTCAAGCCTTGTTTCCACTCCGCCAGTCTTCTGTTCCTATGCGTGGTTCAGTGTTCGATACCGGATTGTTTGCGTGTCATTCGCCACCTCCTTTTTGAGTTGGTTTTTCTCATTTGTAAATTATTCAATGCAATTTGACTTGTTGACCAACAGAAGTAAAAACGTATAAGCTTTGACCTCTCTCTGCACACTGCACAAATCACAATTTGTGAATTAATCTGGAGGGTTTTTGTACAGTGATATTAGAAATTTGTAACTTATTGTCTTTCATGTGATGCTGATCTGTAACCACCAATTTAGAGTGACATGCGCAGGTCACCCTAAACCACGTTCCAATACTGCACAGCCACTGAGTCATTTTGAGCGAAAACATTACATTTGGTCTCTACTCTCATCAGCTCTCATCGGTTGTACGTATCTTTCTCATTTCCGGACAATAGACGTCTAGTGTTACATTTTTGAGGTGTCTCCTATCTCACTAACCAAGGACCGGACGTCAGCACATCATCACACCCAATGTTCAACGGCATATTCTTGAGAAGAATGCTCAAAGTTTTCGATACTCTGGAGAACGAAAGCAATATCTGCATTCCGAGCGCATAGCCATAAACGATGTTTCATCTATTGATCACAAATAGTGAATTGCGCTTATTGCTAGTTGATAAATGCTCATATATTATTAAAGCCTCCTTAGGCAGCTGGACTTTTCAGCAGTCTAACCAATGGGTCAAGGCTGTCAACGTCTGGGTGAGTAGATATTGATAAAGCTGAGAATATGCACCCTGTTCTTGATCTCTAAATGATCGCGTAACTTGAGCAGTACTCCCAGTCAAAACTTGCAGTCGACGAGAAGTATACGATTTACAATTCGTTCACGTCAGAAAATGTCTCCAGTACGCATTCTAGGCAAAAATGCACTACTTAGCTCAATGTCCCGATGAACTAAACCAAACAAAATTTCTGTTGGGATTTCCGTCACTGATGCAGACAAGCCAGTTTAAAATCGAAGTTTCATTGAAGTAACCACAATGCATAAGGTTGAGCATTATCTTGCAAGAAATGCCCGATTCCTGAAGGTTCTACCAACAGAAAGCATTTTAGTATCCGGACGAATATTCACGCAGATTCAGGATCAACGACTACCGCTAGTTTAGTCGGAAAGCGCAGACCCTTTCCGTGTGCATTTGCCAAATGTACATCACTCGTTCGTCACTGAAACACACTCTCCTTCCGGGGATCGCAGCAAAAGTATCTGCAAGCGGATCGCCCGTCCAGCTTAATTCTGCTCACCCAAGAATCAAGTGGACTGTCACCGATGAACCTAGAAGACGTAACTTCAGTGGGAAAATACTGATGTCCTGTTTGCCATTGATTCCGTGTAACCGCCTTATTGAGAAGACAGTTTATCGCTTATATTTGAAAGATAGTTTCATTGCTGCCAGTAAAATACTGCTTATATTTTACTACTGATTTGGCTGCCGGAAAGATTCCATCTGAAAAGAAATATACAAACCCAAGTTTGTCTCTAAACCCCATAACGGAAGTTGAAACCACATCAATAACTTATGGATGCAGGTCGATCAAAATGTTCATCTGAAGGCGGAGGCTACGATATAAATTGGTTGGTGTCTTATTTTGTAAAGATGACTTACGTGAACGAAACTCCAAAGGGTTCATAACCTGACTGTTTAATATAAACCGAGTGACCTTCCGCACTCCGCCTGCACGGGTCAGACGTGAGAGTTGCGTGAACTTTGCCTATGACTCACTTAGTTGGCCGCTGCTGAACATAGAATGCATTCCCACCAGTCGCTCTCCTCGCTGGCCCACTTGGCCACTACGGTTCCGCAAGACCGAACGTCATATTCAGAACACAACACATCAGTGGACGAAATAACCACCCAAGCAGTCGGAATGCATGTGGATGGAATCCTTGTTCAGATGTCAGGATTTTTGTTCCGTACTGAGTTGGTCTACATTTGCTGAAGGTTTCTCCACCTGCCTCCTTTTCTATCGTTCCGCGCTGTTACCCTGATCATCCTATCTCCGTAGCTTCAAACCTTTCAGTTTCGATTGTGGTGGCGCTTGCAAGCCCATAGTCCTGATATTTACTCAGTCAATGCTATTCCAAAGATATCTCACAAGACTAAAATCAGACGATTTAGCAGGTCGAAGTGTGTGTGATATGCCTTGAATGTTTGTACAGGAATTCTCCAGTAGATCAGTGCATTATCACGTGGTATTCTCCAGTAATTCTTGTGGGACAACTTTGTGAACAATCATTAATTAAATGAGATTATATGACGACTGATTTCCTGGGTTTTGGCGGGCGATTTGCAGACCGTTTGCAGCGGATTAGCTAACATACTGCACACCGGAATCACCTAGCAAATAAAGAGGGTTCGTGAAGACAACTCAGGATTTTCAGTATTTCTCTAAACCCACTTATTCATTCAACTTTCTTGGTTGAAATAGGGAAATCAATTGTGTGCATACCGTTTGATTCAATGTTAAGGGTTCAGTTTCCTTTCATCAGCTGGATGGCAATATTTGCGTCAAGTAAACTGGGGATCAGTTTCACCGCAAGAGGGAAAAGAAGGTGGAAAGCTTCTTGTACACAAGTCGTCATATAGAGAGTAGAAGAGTGAATTGGATAACCATGTTTATCCTGTTTTCGTAGCGAGTACTACATCATTTGCTGGCAACTATTGCAGGTCGTCGGCGTAGCAGACGCCGTCATGGTGGGTTTCAGTCGATGGCTGTTTGATCTTCATTGATACATTTGTTCAATAGGTGTATTAATGAGGTCAGCTTGCGAACTTAAGTGAATATTTAGCATATATGCATGGATGATACAGTTTCCCGGTTCACCCAGCGCAGTAGATACGCTGGTCATTTTCTGTTATGCCCTAGATGTTTGAGATTTCTGATAACAAATTAAACTCCAGAGAAGGATTTCAGTCAACATCATTTTGAAAGTGAGGCGATGGCAATTAACTTGTCAGCCATCAGGAATGTTTTATCAGTGATGATAATTTTATTTCTAATTTGAAGGAGCTACCGAATGACAAGTTCTACACTTATTGCCACCGATCTCTCGCAATACGCGCTATCACAGTATGAATATCTAACGTCTGTCATAGCTTACTTTAACAGCAATTCAGCCTACAGTATTGGCGTTTTCATAATCAAGATTAAAGCGTGACGTTGTTTACTACGGACGAAGTTTTGTTTCGAATAGTTATGTACAATAGCATGTGATAAAAACGGCCGAAAATTTGCTGTATTACAGCTGAAGGAAACAGATTAGTTAACAACGTGACTTTGCGTTTGAGCCAGGAGTCTGAAACGATTTGGAGGTTCAGTTGTATTCGGAATGAATACGTTCGCATCTATATACATCTGAGTGAAAACTCAGTGGGAAAAGTTCACAAACTGAGTCGTCTTCAGGTATGATAGGCCATCGGTGCTCTCACACCTTTGGTCTGCCATGGATCGTTGAGTTCTAACCTTATTCTAATCCAGATTCCTTGAGGACAACCATTTTGATATAAGTTGGTGCCTTGTGACAACCAAACTTATCGGCTAAAAGAACACGTAGACACTGTACGCGACGAGCTCAAAACGTCTGACTCATAGCTTACAACTCGGGTCACGGTGTGGAAGAACGTTCAACTAGTGTTCGGAAAACAAATGGATATCACACTCCCTTTTCACCGTAGGCATTGATACCAAAGGCGGAACCACCTGTTAAATGCGAGCATCCATGTTTGGGAACGCTATAGTTAGTTATCAGGATGTTAATAGTTTATCATTTGTGCATTCTGGGACCTCTAGTGTTTCACGAATCTGCCCGGTATACCAGGCATGCATATGATGGCGCTGCAATTCTGAGAGCTTACCAATTATATTCAGCTCCTTCTTCTGCAATGGTATATCCAACATAATGTAAAATTCCACTTTGATCTCTGTGATTCAGGCGTGGTAGCTGGACTGTACTGGCACTAAACGCAAAGATGCAATAACTCGACGTGCTACAGGGGTTTGACAAAATTGAATAAAGTATATGGAAATCTCCTGCCATCACATCTTCTGTGATACAATGCTTCCCGAAACATCCGGCAAACAGAAGCAATCCTACTACTTGGGTCACCTTATCCCACATAGAGACCATTCCATAGCTGATTGCGAGATCTTCATCTCCTATTCAACATTACATTGATAAACAAACCAAAAACATCCAGTGGAATGTAATCACAACACTCAAGAACAAATAAGTGATCCAAAGAACAGTATGTGTGATCTATAATCTCGTCTACAGCCAATGCACCAGCTAGTACGTAGACTGAACTGGACAAGGATTAAGCACAGAATTAGGTGAACAGAAATGGACATCACACACACATGACCGGAAGATACATATATCAGTAATTGTGGTTAAACGGTCATCAGCTTAAGTCGGAGTATGTGACAATACTTGGAGAAACACAAACCCGCTACACACGCAAGACTGTCGTATATTGGCACTCAAAGTCAGCAAAAATATAGATCCAATTCAAACGGATAAACACATGAGAAACCTGAGGAATAGACTAACCGGTCGGTCGGGTGCATCATCTCATCGATGGGGAGGGTCAATATTCAGGAGTATATTGGGTATTATTCACGTTCCAACCGTGACTACCTGAATATAGAATTTTTCCAGTCCAAGCGTTGACCTCCATACGGTTGACCTTCTATCCCCTCATCGTTTCTAACTCTTCTCGATCTTACACCTTTCATCCTCAATTAACGCCACTAAATAAAGTTCCTAACACAGTCAAATCGCCACACTTGAGGTTACACTGATGACATTCGCTGGCCCGGTGATGAAAGATTTATCGAGTAATCAGCCAACTTTGTGAACAATAATACACCAGTTGTAAGATATCTGCACCAAATTTAGTACGAATGAAGTTGAGTAGTTTGGGCGTCGTGTTCAACATGTTATTGATAAACAGACTGTGAATAACACAACGTTACGAGCAAGTTGTAATACTCTACGTTTCAACCACCTCGGGTGGCCCACTTATTGGGCAAAGGATTAGACCAATCCGGTCCGATGAACCACAAATTGACCTAACCACGTCAAATCCCATGTGACCTCTGTTCCTCTGTCAATGTGATTTCGATTACATTCCCGAGGAAGGCCACTCGAGGTGGTTGAAACGTAGAGTATTACAACTTGCCCGTAACGTTGTGTTATTCCCAATCTGTTTATCAGTAATACACCAGGATCATCCAAAGTTCGAGCTACCTGTATTCTCAACCATCGCTGATAAGTATCAATAATTGGTCGATTGCAGTAATGCACGTCTGCACAACCAAAAGTTTGCCGTATTACTTTAGAGTTAGGTGGTTAAAATTGTAGTTCATTCAAATTATATGCATTAGACAAGATGTAGTACAAACTTTTGTCAGATTTCACCCTGTCTAGAGAAACACAGATCGATCTACAAAGTTTCAAAGTTTCAAAAAGCAACCGTTGTTACGCTGATGACATGGTCTGCACTACGTTTTTATTTATGCTGGTGTGCTACATGGTTACATCACAGGAAGACACTCTGTCGGTGATCGTCAACGCCCTAGGTAAATGTCCCGACCCAATATTCTACTCTCCAACTAATCGGGCATAACCTACTATCTGCGACAAAGCGAGACAACGCGAATGAGATGGGAGTCAACGGTCAACCAATCGCGCATTCATCCATTCGAAACTCTGGCCTAGCGGGACTAACGAAATGCCTTTCTACTCGCATGTACCTGTGGTCTTTGGCGACAGGACGAACTGTGGAATATTGTTCATCATTGCAAGATATCCAAATCTCATAACGAAAACAGCCATACGTGTAAAACTGAGACCGGTGACCTTCCGGATAACACACTTGACATCAATTTTCCAGATATCCTGTCGCGGTTTTCAGGGATAGCTTCATAATTTGCTGATTACAAGAGTCGGTTCAAGAGACGCGACCATAAAAGCAGACAGAGCCTTCAGACAGATGGACCGTTTGAATAGATGTGACAGACTGCAACTGTGCCCGCGTATTCACAGCCGTCACTGTTCAACTGTTGTCTGCTGCAAGCTGGAGTGAAATTGTTCTGTGTTTGATTGGGTTTGTGTTTTGATATTCGCTTGTACCTTTACTATCTTTTGGTATTTTGGTCAATTCCGCCTACTTTCAGTCGCTGAACTTTCATCCCATTCTACTGAGCTCACTGTAGCTGATTCATCATGAACGAAGACGTACAGAGTCTAGTGTATCTACACATGTCTGCTTCATTCAGTCTCTAGCTCTAACACGGCGTCTATGAATCGAATCTTAGTTTTTGTAATCTGATTGTACTTTGCAAAGAATGACTTATTTTCGATAATACCCCCAGTATAATTGTCAATACTATTCTGTCAACAAATAAATAAAGCTCGTCGTCGTTTTCGGATGACGGCCGGCAGCTGATCGTTCGAATAATTACACTTAAAATTCCCATCTTCCAGTTAAAAACTGATTAATATCTTCGCTTGTATTGATTCATTACAGGCAGTCGAAATAGTCATGGTGAGTCAAGACCTTGGGTATTTTTATTCTGTTAACACGCATTTTTGTAGACAGTTCTTACACATCACTTATTAACTGACGACTTCAAATGCAGTGGAGAAACTGGTTTTATTCACCGTTTAGTATGGCATTCCGGAGTAGTTTACTAATCCTGACATAAAGAGGAGAGCCACCACACTCTTTGCTTTTCAAGATCGTTGGTGCTGAGGCATTTTATGTATTCATCGCATGTGCCAAAGATGCTAATGATATTTTGAAGATTGTACATCCGTAAATGCTACCAGGAATGGTTGTGTTTTTTGATAAACATGACAGTAATTTCCAAAATGTGACTGTAGCTAGAATGCTTTATTGTCAACACATTAACGCATTTTGGATGAGACTCAACTGTGAAAAGTCAGGGCTTCGGCTGGATTCGAACCAGCGACAGACACAGCATGCCTCAACGCGGCAAACGCTCTACCAGCTGAGCTACGAAGCCACACCGGGAGCTCGGAAATTTCACATTTGGACTCTGTTACCCAACCGTCCCACTGTCTCATATGTAATCCACCAAATAATCCAGGGTATCGACTGCCCTGGCAGGATTTCTCGAACAGTTCACGCTGGAATCCACCATTCATAGGAGACAGTAGGACAGGTGAGTAACAGAGTCCAAATGTGAAATTTTCGAGCTCCCGGTGTGGCTTCGTAGCTCAGCTGGTAGAGCGTTTGCCGCGTTGAGGCATGCTGTGTCTGTCGCTGGTTCGAATCCAGCCGAAGCCCTGACTTTTCACAGTTGGGTCTCATCCAAAATCATAAATCTGCCACACTACTTATTAGTAATACATTGATGCATCTTCATTCATTTTGCTCAACTACTTGGACCTTGATGGTATAGAGTTAACCGTTTGATCAGTGTTGCCTACGAGCATTTTCAACAAAAGTTAGAGTTTGTCAGTTAGATTGTAAAGTTGATTCAGTCATGTTGCTTGTTCACATCTGAGAAGCTATTCTCACTGGTAAATTCGTTTAGACCCTTAGATGGAAATCGGATAAAACCTTCGGTTATTTTGTCACCATTTCGGGTGATATGCGGAGCACAAAGAACACTGGTATTGTGCTAGTAACTCAGGGAATCTCACTTTAACCTTCAAGTGTATAAAAGTTGTAAATAGTTTGTCATCTGATCGATGGCCGACTAACTGATTGTTTTGATGCTTCCGTGAGTGGCCAATTTTTACTGACCTACCTGACTAACCACGTAATTGTTTAGTTGTCATGCTTGATTCGTATGTCGATTCATATTTTCGTTTGCACTTCGCGCCTATGTATGTGCTCAGGTAACTGTTGGTTCTACTTGGTTTGCTCGCCACACCACACGAGCCGTTTCAATAACTATCATTTTAACTCACAGAACACAAAACATTACACAGTGTGCTACGTTGAAAACTAACAACAGGGTTCAGCTCGTTTTGTAGCTGCCGCTTATTAAGATCTCAATATTCTCTCCAAGAGATTCATTTGCACGAGAGCGGACCATTTGGTAGCTTGTTGTAACTATAACCGGTTAATACAACTTGGAGGAATTTAACTGCTTCACACTGGACATCCCTCGCGCTTGATTGTGATCAAAGTAAGTCACGAGAGAATGATGTTACGACCCCTATTAAGATCAGGTTATTATTAATGTTACACCGACCGTTGGGAGATCAAAAGAGACGTGGGATCCGTACAATTACGAAAGTAGGTATGTGTAAGTGCTGACTGGTTTTAAGGAGTTTTGGCTGTAAGTGACAATCGGTTACGCACTAACTCATCGGTAAAGGGAGTCATTCAAATAGGCCGTCATTGTGTGCGCTCATTACAACACATTCAACTAATCCTTTTTTCTGTTTAACGAGACATATTTATTCGTGACAGAAGCATACGAAACAAACCAACAAGTTTTTTTGTCAATTTCTCCAGTTTATCTCGTTTTTCTTAATAATCCCTCTCATGTCAACCTCACTCTCAAACTACAAACGAAGGCTGAACCGAAATTTCCTTGGACAGCGACTGCTTATGAATACTGAACTGGATGCTTGTGGAATTAATTGCATGTTTCGTTCGAAAGTTATCTCGTCTAATACAATTTTATAGCTGGTTTCCTGTAGTTATTCATTTCATGTTAAGCTGGGCCCTATCGGATATACACAGATTACATGACAGTGACTAAGTGAATGCCTCATTTTCTTCGTTATCAAGGTGACGGCCTGAACTACACTGTCGTCAAGCTGTTTTGTAGAAATTCTTGTCCGCGATTAATTGAATCCCCTGATAGGCAATGAGGAGGACTAGCCTGCAGAATCAATCAGTTAAATAATACGCATGCCAGACTGGACAGCGCAGGTAAAAACGGCACATCGAATAAGAGAGTTTTCTCCGATGTTGCACGTTTTCTTTGCAGAGTTGACTTGAAAACGGTGGTTTCCGAATAAAAGTTGAAGTATTCTTACCGGCAACACGCAGTTAGCCACATGACTACGATATATATATATATATATATATATATATATATATATATACACCAGTTTTGTGACTTCCCAAAAAGACCAACATTTAATCTTGAAATCTCATTTTCAATTTAACAAGACCGCGTAAAGATATATGTTGCAAGAAGCAAGCACCCAGGTTATTCCCATCAATCTCTTACACGAAGTGATCAGTTCTGTTGCTGGAGCAAAGCAGCCAAAATGATAAATCATGCAAACGTCACATTGTGTATCAATGGGCGTATTAAGTTTCATTTTCATGACGAAACGATGGGTGCAGCACAAAATGGCAACAGAGCCCAGTTGTGTGAACCGACTTGCAATTAATCGGGAAAACGCTACAGTTGCAATTGTGAGATATCACCGTGGACACACATGACTAGACGCAATCAAACTTCCCGAATTTTCTTTCAAGATTTCAGAGGACTACCGAGGATGAGCCATCGACCACCTTCGGATATGCTCTGACTTCTACAATTTCCGGCCAATTTTTTTAATGTGACTGTCAACGTCATTATCAGCAAACTTGTAGGTAGTGCAAGATAGGGTTTTCGTGGAAAGACTGACTAGAAGCGTAGAGGGAGATCCTCCAAATGCTAGACAACGATAGCAGTTCTGAAGCGTCACAGGCGTCATTAGGAACAGCTTTCCACAACTTCCATCATTTGTTCCGTGGTCTTATTGTAAGCTCGGAGTATTAAACCTTCATTCTTCAAGGCTGTTGGCATCACAAATTGTGTCGCTCGTATTTTTTCGTGAACAACAACGGACTTGGTAAAGTTTCTAATCAAAATGGGAACGATTTTCGAATGATCTTCAAGCAGTCTTTTATCGTGAAACATTTATTTGCAAAATGCCTTCTGGTCGAGCCTCGTGTTTTGTTCACGATGGTACCCGGAGGCAATCACAATACCAAGATGAAGCGTTTTTGACCGACGACAATCAGGCGCTAAACGCTGGCTCTGTGTTGACAAAATGTGCCGACGCAATCGGTCCCTTCACTGTAACATCGGGACTCTTAACCAACTCTGTGTGTAACAACATGACGTTCGTTTCACCCATGACATTTGTGTTCTACACCACAGCTAAACAGTTGAATGCTGCATGCAAAGGGAGCAGTGAGGATAAACCGCTCTGCGCCGCTCTAATGATAAATTGTCCAGTGACGCCACTATGTCATATGTATACAACTTCAACCGTTCGTCTAGAACAAGCTATATAGATTACTAACCAGAACATGTCTGTGGGCGTCACAAGTTCCTTGCTGATCACGGTCTGAAGTAATCGCCTAAGTGTGCTCTCCTCACGCTTGTTCAAAAGATGGCTTAGCTGCAACCTACCCAATTCATTTCGACTGACCTACCGACCCTGGGAGTTCGTTCGAAACAAGAATTTATCTGCACCTTAGTTGTCCTAAAAGCCGTTGCAATTCGTCCAAACTCTCTCAACCTTTATACGCAAAATTTATCCTGGAAAACGCTGCATTGTGTGAGATCAGCTTTTAACAGACAAGTTGGAAGTAGCACAACCAAGCTAATTGCTACATAATGTGATGAGTATTCCGTCACAGATTTTCTACCATAATTTGTGCAATCTCATGACATCTTTCAAAGCACGCATGTTTCTAATCTCATGTCCATACTTGGTTCAAATTCATTTATGTTGTACTAGGCTCAGCAAGAGACACCACATATGTATATTTTGTCAACTACTTTTCTTTGTAACGAGCGACCCGACAGATTAGAAAAATGTCCAGAGTATCAAGAAACAATGTGTTGACTTTCCGAGCGCTATCCTGTAACAGTTTTTATTCTTCAGTCAACGGATGCACTTTAATCTGGTTTAAAATACCTCGGTAAATATTGCGTGAGTCGTAGTCGAAATTACAAACGTCGAGTCATAAATAGTTAGTCTTCCGTACATCACCTTCGTGGTCACGGTTGCCTCATGCATGCTCGGTCTTGACGAGGATATACAAGCTCTACCGCCGAGCGAAGTTGGAGCCTAGATCTTTTCGTTGAGCTACCACCAAACGGTTTTCACTTCACATATATATCTTAGGCTACTATCAGAGAAGCTCAGTAGTGAAAAACCTAAAGAAATGTCCTCTCTCTAACCGGTAAGCTTCGTTTGTAAGTTGTGGATGATCCATGGTAATTAGCATCGCTGTATTGGGGATATTGCACTGATGGGTCATTATCTTGATTCACATGTGAGTGAACACACATAGTCACACATTTTCGGAACAAAACTTATCAGTGAGTTGTTACAAGAGCATACTTAATATGCAGTTTTGAAAATAGCCGCCAATAGAGTAATCGTTGTATCTTCAGTAACGCTTCATAGTTAATGATCATATTCGTATCCAACCAAAGCCCTGACTTTTCACAGTTGGGTCTCATCTAAGATCATATTTGAGCCAGAATTGCTTCTTTAGTTCTCGAACTTTTATCGACCCTTTGCTCTGTCTGCCTAAAAGCATGCTTTATCTGTAGAGAAATCTTCATCAGCTGCAGCAGTTAGCCAGCATACTGATGACGGCTGTTTTAGATGCTCGAGACTGTTGGTAGTCTGTTTTGAGAATGCACTTTGAAAAGAGATGGACTACCAGTTATCTTGATAAAATCGACTACGTTAGTTAGAAGACGTAAATTCTGTCATATTCTTTGCAGTTGTATTAAACATTTATCCGCAAAGAAAACCATAAGACTCCCAGATTTCGGATTTGCACACTTCCACAGAGAAATGGGATTTGTGATTTGACATTGTCAGCCATCAGTAGCGGACGTATCATCAGAACTCCGTGTGAGATGTGTATCACTCATCTGTTGTATGTGAAAAATAAACCATTCTCTTCACGTGATGAACTTGAAAGTTGAACTCAGAAAACCTGTTGCATGAATTTTTTCGTCAAGAATTTCTTTGCATCCTGACGAGTGCTTACTACAGATCGTTAAAATTTGGCAACTCCAAACCACAGCACAAAGCAAATTACAATGAAATATCAGTGATCCATTAACGTACAGACCCTACCACAGTAGCATGAAGGCAACAGGCAGTTCCTTTTAGTGCACAGAACTGAAAAGCTTCTTTTGATGGCAACCCCCTCGGCATATCGCAGAAGGCATAGGTTAGTGACCATATCCATGTGCGTCAACAATAAATGTCGGGCAACGATTTGGGTAATTTGTTTGTAAGTACGTGTTGTGGTGGCGGCGACTAGTATAAGGTCGATCAGTTGAGTAATCTGGCCCTCGAGCCTCTTCGGCATGTTATCTAATTCTGGTCTGCTACCATGGTTCAGTTCTGTCAATGTAGGTGAGCCTGCATCCAAATTATTATTGATAGATGACGCAAGATTTGGCGGATTGGTGCATTGGCTGCTTGACTGAGGGGGTTTTAAGACGCAAACGATTTCCCAGTACTGTGCAATGTTAATAGCATCTCATTCCCTTTGAATGGAAGATTCGGGGCCACTGGCATCCTGAAAATGTGTAGCTCCATCTGTCTCTCTCCAGTCGGTTGACTGAATTTCTCAGCGGACTGATTCTGATAGTAGTTTCACGTGAGCACGTCATTTGGACTATTTAGCGTTTCTGACAAACGAATACGTTGAACCAGCTTAAGAAGTTTTCGGATTAGGCCGCGTTTATAACCAATCGGCGAGAATTTGCTGAATTACACCTGTTCCTAATAATCACTTACCATTGGTCTGTTCCGTCACACCTCCTAACCATGAAGATATTAAGAAGTGATGGTGAATTATCGTGTTCTTCAATCACTATCGTGCGGATATTACTGTGTTAACTATTCGCCATGCCCAATACCGTCAGCACTTCCTCCTGGTTGTTTGCACTAACGAGCATGTCTTCCACGCATCTCATGTGTAGTTGTCACTCACCCAGAAAACTGAAGGCCGATTTTCAAGCGATTAACGCAAGCGTGCTGTGTGTAAATGGTGAGAGCCTCAGCTTTGCTAAAGCTCTCGCCGATTTTCAAACTTGAAGACAAGAATATCTGCCAGCATTGATTCAGAGGAGCTAACAAAAACGTGGTTTATTTTTCTATAGGCTGAGTTTTGAAACAAAAAGCTAACATTCGCACTGCACAGATATAAGAGGCTGTTTATTTTTCTAGTGAGCATCATTATTTGTGTTGTGTTGTTCTGCAAAGTCCAGTAGATACTGGGTTGTTTCTTGCACTGGGACGTTTGTAAACAGAGGTTCACCATATATGGAACCAAGGTAATTCTGTCTTACTTTTGTGGTGCCCACCAGAAAATTCTTTCTAGGGGACCGTTTGGTTTTGTGTGTTCTGCATATTCATCGTAATCTCAGAAAGATGCTGAACAGTGAATGCATAAAACTTTGGGAGTACTACCGTTTGGAGAGATCTGCGTGAAAATGGTTACCGGAAATTTCTATCAAGCACTATGGGAAATTGCAACAGTTTGGGGAAAGGACGGTTCTCGGAAAAGCGCATTTACATTGCACTGCCTAGTGAAAAACGTAGTTGACCTCCTGCGGTTTTAATGTGGTGTCCACTCCGTAAAGACCACTAACTGATATGTTGACAACGAGGACTGTCGAAGAATCTTGGAATATGGGGGTGTCCTGTTTGGCAAGATAGTTGGTGTAATAATATGAGGTTTTGTTGTCGTTGAGATTTTCTCGTTTCGCACTTCACAAATTACTGATGCGGCCAGAAATTTATGCCAGTTGCGTTTGTCAGAATGGATGAAAGGGGTATTTAGTTCGTCTGGTAACTTAGTTGAGCATTTCTTGATTCAGAGACAAGAGGTTGAAGATGACCATCATGATTAATGTCGAATTGACAGTAGAAATTCGATGTGAATTCTGGCAGCCGCAACCACCTTTATGTGTTCATTTTTGCTGTTCAATCCAGAGTTGAGTGTTTATTTACTAATTACATTGGGATAAGGTTGGCAGGTTAATCCCGGTAGCAGATGAGACCACAAGATTTCGTTCCCCTTTCCAGAGGGTCCGCCGGCGTTGTCGTTCCCCTATGTGACATGGCTGATAAATCAGCAATCATAGTCGTGGAAATGATTCACTTCTATTTGCTCAGTCTACACAGAACCTGGAATGTTATTCTAACTAAAGTAGATATCACGGCAATTCTAATTAGTTCCATTGTTCGATCATCAAGAACGGTGGTACGGCTTACTCTATCTATTTTTGTGCGAATGCTACTGGTCTTCGAGTGATTGACTATCAAACTATCACATATGCGTTCCAGTCTGGTTGCCGGTCATGTCTTCCGAGGGAGACGATAGTATAGCATGTGCGTGTATCGAATAGCCCACTGAGCCATCGTGCGTTTATGACAGAACATGATTCACGATATTTCTGAGTTGAACCTATACGGTTACTCGAACTGGTGAGTCAATCGTGGACAGTGACTACTTTTACTTGACAGTCAAATAGCATGCGGCAGAAAATTCGCAAGCTGTGGGGATGGCCGTCGTTTCAAATGTTCTATCCCTTTATTGGAAATGAAACTGCTGGCATTCCGAGTGATAGAGGGAACCAACGACTGAACATGACCTCACTAAAGCACTTTGTGATGGTCAAGTGTGCAAAACCCGTCGGAACCCACATGGCACCAGCGGGAGTGGAGATCCTAGGAACAAATGTTGAGCAGGCAGTGTTCAGCCGTGAACAGTGTTTTAGTACTAGCAAAAACGAACTGAAAACGGTTGCCGGTGATTTGAGTCATTCTTACATTGTCACGCTCCGTGAAAGACGCTTGTCAAAGACCTCCGTAATATTAAAGTCCATACCCTAATGGTCTGTAAATTCGAATAACTTTTACGGGTTTTCGTTGAATGCACTTCTTAATCGGTAATGAAGTGTTGTTGATGCTACGCCCCAGTTTCTTTGTTTGCAATAGATTTGTATATGTGCAGCTAGGTAGATGTAGTTTCCCATACCCATGTTGTTATGGTATTGACTTCTTGCCGACCCCCATGTGGTGAAGACTTGTTTTGTGTAGATTTGCTCCATAATCTTCCTGAGGATGGTGGAATGTCCGCAATTATTTCATGATGTTCACAAAAGTGAGAACTGCGGCAGAAATAGGTCAATTTCCGGATGTCGCTTCAGTCAACCTGATGTAAATAGCGTGATAAGATTCCTTGTTTACCAGATCTGGCTTGCGGTGTGCCCAACAGTCGTTGATATTCAGGTCTACAATTATTTGAGGTTCTAAGACGGAACATGAGAATTTGTAAGCAATGGCGTCACGGGACGAATGATAGGCAATATTGTTCGAACAAATGGGAGAGGTAGAGTTAAATGGATTTCAGGCACGTGGGGTTCCTGTATGGTGAACAGGTCTGAAATCCACTCTATATTGCTCAATTCTGTGTGTGGTTAATTGGCTACCACTGGTGGATGACCGATCGACTTAGTCCCTAGCTTAAGCTTATTACTGTCATAACGCAGTAGGATCAACTGCGATGAAGCAAACGGACCTGCGATGAAACTAAATGTTACTCACCAGGATTGGTGTTCGATAGGCGTTGTTTATTTCTGGGGAGGAGAGTGAACTATGATCCAAACGCTGTCCAGTACAGGAAGTCGCTTTTCCAGTTACATGTAGAAATGATCAAGGAAGAGGCACCACCAGCAGCTCATTAGTTCGTTATCACTCTCGAAGCACCTGTTTCCATGACAGACTTCAAAATCATCCATCCAGATTATCAGTGACATCACATCAGGTGCAAATTACGCTGTCGGTATTTAAACAAGTTTAGTGTGAACAACACGGGGCCAGACACAAACAATTGACTTCCAAGTTGTTCTGTTGACAGATAGATAACTGTCACCCGCGGATAGCTCAGATCGCACCAAACTGAAGCCGTCGTCAAGCATTGTCTATATAAATGAATACGAGGAAATTTGCAGTGACGTTCCGATGTCTTGGTGTCAACAGCTATCGCGCCATTGTAACACGCAGTCCAAACCAACAATCGCACACGGACTTAATTTGAATTGCCTAACAGAGCTTGCTACTGTGTTGTCCACGCCGTTTTAGTTTACGTTCGTGTAAGTCGTGTGTATGGCTTTCTGGGCCTGTGGCTCATGCTTTTTTGTGCTGTTTTCTTTCACAGGGCTGTTGTTTGAGCACCCACTGCGGAAGAATGCTCTCCCCCGGTGCCTCCACGTTGCCCGCAATTTGGTTCGCAAGTGCTACGGAGAGTCAGAGTAAAAACGGTCGGCTTGCGTGTTACATCACTATTGATGCTGGCTGTTTTGCGTTACATTGGGTCCGCAAAATCACTTGCAGGGCCGCGTTCCAACTCACTGTTAACATCCTCTGCAAAGGACTCGACTATTGGGCTGCATAAACACCGCACAGTTCTTCCCACGTTCGTGGTCTGGAGCTCATTCTTGAACTGGTGAATTCAGCGAGACTTGTTTTATGAAAGTCTGTTGAATTCCATCTGGTGCTGGGAGAAAACATCTTTTTCACTGAGTCTCCTTACGAATAAGTACATGGGCGAAATGACTGAGGATGCGAGCCGGCATTATCAATTGGCACACAGAACAACTAATATGGTGACCGTTTCAAAAAATAATTCGCAGAGATCTGTGAGTAACTTTGTAGCTAGTTTTGGTGATATCGCTCACTAATTATTCACATGTGATCACTACGCTGAGGCCGAAGTACGGCAGGAAACTAATTTGCATTGTTGATGTACCCGGTCCCGGTGTTTGTACAGTTAGTGTGTTGCGGAACAATAAATTATTTGAAATAGTTGGTTCCCTTCAAAATTTGAACACAGCAGTAAGAAGATGGACACTGGTAGATGCTAGCATTTCGTATTGCCTCCTCAGTACCAAAGAACAATCACTAGGAACACATATATGACACTAATGGGATGGGATGGTGAAGAATAAAATAGCAAATGGGGTGGAGAACGACAGAACACAGTTATTAAGTCCGTGGGAGTCGAAGGCTTACATATAATTGCTTTTGTACACACAACGCTGGCTTGAGACGATTAATCACGACCGCCTCAGCAAAACACAGGAAACATCCTCATCGGTCGACAGGATGGTGGTTCAGTAAGAAGATGTGTGTATCAAAAGCTCACCTGGACTGGCAAGTACACTCACTTCACAAGCTTCATGCCAATGAAGAACAAGCGAGCATTGGTCAGAACATTGTTTATGCATGCTACGCGCATTTGTTCATCAGAATGTTCAGGTGATCAACTTCGACTGCTTACAACCACCATGCAGGATAATGGGTATCCCCAAAGATTTATCAATACACACGGCCAACAGCGTATTGTAGGAGATAAGGTTCCCATGGTTGGGAAGAAGAAAGTCTACATTGAACTACCATTCAAATGTGGCACTTCTTCACTTCTAACTACAAAACGTCTCGTGGCATCCAGTAAGCGAGCATACGATGCGGCTGAAACCGTATTCGTCGACCGAACTCGCAAGCTACCGTTACCTTCAGCAAAGGGAGAGCAACCTATTGGTGCCAACTCGCACTGTATTTATCAATTCGTGTGTAACTGCGGCAAAAGTGACGTCGGCATAACCGATAGGTGCTTGAACTCTAGGATGAAGGAACATCTGCCGAAATGGGTTCGGGATTTGACTGCGCAGTCTACTTCCTTCGTCCCGGGATCACGCAAGCTTCTGGCCTCGTCTATAGCCAGGCACATGTTGGCCAGTGGCCACCGGATTAATCCAGAATTAACATTCAGAATTATAATGCGCCAGGCTAATCCGTGTTTCCTGCGTTTTGCTGAGGCGGTCGCGATTAGTCGTCTCAAGCCAGCGTTGTTTGTACAAAAACAATTATATGTAAGACTTAGACTCCGATGGACCTAATAATTCTGTCCTGTCTTTCTCCACCTCATTTGCTATTTTATTCTTCACCATCCCATCCCATTAGTGTCGTATATATGTTCCTGGTTATAGTTATTTGGTACTGAAGAGGCAATGCGAAATGCTAACATCTACCAGTGTCCATCTTCTTACTGCTAGGTTGAATAAAGTATTGTTTTTACTGTATGGAAAGTTTCAAGTTGAATATCACCCACATTTGATTGCAACGTTCTCATTCAGCTAGACTTTTCAGCCAGCCTCTTTCGAAAAGAAGCACTAGATACGAGTTTCGCTCTCATTTGAACTCGTCAGTAGTGCATACCCTGGCAACGGCCGGGATTTGAACCCCGGCCACGCTTTTCATAAGGCAGCCGTGCTGCCCACTGCGTCACTGACTCCACATTAGACACGACCGCATTATGAAATCTGGACGCTCAGCAATTTTCGCTTGTAAGCAATGATTAGGTTGCCCGGTCGTCTCGAGAGAAGACACAGTAACTGTCCTGTTATCTCCAATCTACAACCTCGTGGATGATACAATAGTCAAACTGTTGGTAAGTACGAATAATCTGGAGGAATTTTTGTTTACCCGAACACACATTCTAGTAGCGATGTGAAATCTAGCTGGATCCCACCAGAATTTCTCAATGACATTTCCTCCGATTTGGACGTTTCTTCTGATATCGGCCACGACAGCCTTATTTCCAAAACCCCAAACTGTAGCATCCGACAATGAGTTAGAAGGTGGAAACTTTGTCACTGTCTGAAGGAGAGCTCCAGGAAAGTGAATCACATCACTGCGAACGAATCAAACAACCAGACTGAATGAAGGACTGCCATATCCTGTCAACAACTCATTCTCAGATATGTCATCATGTCTCATGAATACCGCTACAATAAAGACTCCATTGAAATCGGACGCTGCAGTCTGTGTATGACACGTCTATGCTCATACATCAACTGGATTGTGCACAGGCGGTCACTCTGCCACATCAGAATTACGTTCGTCTACATACCAAGTCGATAGGTTACTGCTCATCAGTCCCAAAGTCAGTGTCTATTGCTGAGCCGGAAATGCATGCTGTAGGCATTGTTGTACACAGCGTGTGCTGCATGATTATGTTTTGCGTCTGATTTGAAATGTAGCTAGTAACTACATGAAGTGGTAAATGCTGGGGAAATATTGCAATGCGCTCTGTGAGTAACAGGAGACAGAACGTTTTGTGTAAGCGCGTTTCGTTACTCCATGACCGAGTTTGTCCGTGTTCGGACTGATCAGGTAGAGAGAGCGTCTGACTGGGGGATCGAACCGGCTACCGTTCGCGTCACATATTTCTATTATCGCCCTGGCTTCATCAGGAAAACAAACTGGCGAGCTCATCTATTCCTTCGAGATCATAACACCGAGTCATTACATATCTGTAGAAAATCACGCTTGCAAACATCTCGTTTTGGTCATCTCCAACACATGTATACAATTACAAAAGATTCGTCGGACTTATGTTGAAAAATGAAATGGTGTCATGCGGAATGATAACAGCCATGACAACCGCATGGATGACATTCTAACAGAGTTGAGGTTTGAATAGTTTTGTTTGTAATTGTGCCGTGTTTGCATGACACACACGTGTCCGGCATGTGACAGCGTATTGGCCGGGATAACGGGTGAGTGGGGTCCAGATTTTTTCTGCATAATTGAGATTGCGAAGTGCACGGATACATTTGAAGTTGCATTCACGAGGAAAGGACGTGAATGGGACAGTACGCTTGCTTTCTGAGGCTCGTACCACTACAGCAGAAACAAGTGTTGTTGTGCCCTCTCTCGATAATTCAAGACATGCACGCCGAACGAGGAATTACAACAAGGCTGAGAGATATTGAGTTAGAACGGATATCCACTGCGATTTCCTAACAAGAACATGGAGGTGAAAAATGCTCAACCAATGAGGAAAATAGCAGCGGGAAGCTCCGCGTTGATCAGCCTGGCATTTAAAGACGATGCCACTGATGAACTAATCATTCAATTATTCATCCATTTGTTTTATAACTACGCTGGCCAATATCTGCCATGGCATATGGCTCACCTGGTCGTTATATGTTTCGCATTTTAATGGTAAATTTTCACATCATTCGTCGATATTTTGAGTCTCTTCTCCCATCGGTTATTTTTAAGCCTTTTACAGTAGAGCAACCACTCCCTGGTCGTCAGAGTGTACCCGTGAGCATCTTCCTAAGTTGTCTTGTTGTTATATGGATAAACCCATGTCGAGTGTCATTGCATCAATTTCGATTGACACAGGCTATCAAATTACGGTTCATGGGGGTTTCGAAATTTCGCGTAAGACACTGCGTTGGTTTGTGAGTTTTCAGGATGAAACGCTTATCAATATCAGAAGTGATTGCACTCAGACTCTACAACCCCCCTCTGCGCACCGAAAAGGTACTCGTACAGGTCATACATCTCATGTGACCAGCTGTACGCAAACCATCTGAACCGCATTCGCCCATTGCCCCGACTAACACGTGATCACATGCCGCTCACTTCTTTCGTATGAACACAGCACACCAACGCACACAAGCAAAGCTTTGGAAGTTACCATAAGTATCACTACATGTGATCTCATTCCAATTTTATACATTGGTCTAATGAATTCACTGTAATTGTCTATGCTAAAAGTGGTTGACTGAAACCAGTTGTTTGTAGCTTTGTCATTTCATAAATGCGCTGGGTATGACACACTTCTATATGCAAAGTATTGCATGCGGACTCGCCGCATGTTCTGGTTGTGTAGGCTGTGATTTTAAAGTGGCTGGTCGAGAAATAAATTATGCCACTTTAAGTTGGTGGGTAAGAGACCACGGTAAATTGATCCCTGGCCACGGGTGAATAGAGGCTCAAAGTAAACTCATCTGTGCGCTCACCGCTGGATTGCGCAGTAGCATAACGATCGCTTTGTTCGTTAACACACCGTGTTGTTGGATTGACCCTCACTGGTTTACTAAAATTTAACAGAAAACATTTGCGCCTGTTGCATTTTTCGCCTCAACCTGTCGATCTTTTCCGGATCACAGCGGTGTATTTAGTGGTGTCGACAAGAGGGGCTCTATTCCGAATTTCCGGTCTATCTGTTCTTTAATCCATATCCATTGCTATTGCAGCAGTTGTGTTGAATTTCTTCTACACGAACCCATCAAATGTTCTTCTTTTCTCTATATCCCATCAAGCATTTCAGAACGTGCAATTCATTCGCGAAATTCTCCATGCCTTGTGTAGAGTTCATGTTCAATTCTGATGCCTTTCTCTTCAAATACACTCCAGGCAGAATTTTTTGATAACCGACACTACGTTGGTTAATTTGTCCGCTGTTGTAACTGTTTGCAGATGACAAGAATGGTGATATTTATGCTGAACTGTTGACTGCATTTATCAAGGGAACCGAGAAACTTTGGCTTCACTTATAAAGAAATATGCCCGAAAGTTTGCATGCTATAATTTGGTTATTTTTAGTGCGTGGCCAGTGGTACGGTGTTCACTGGAACCGTTTCTTGAGACCACGGACGGAATTTAGCTCTCTGCGATGCTGTAAATATGCATTATTTAAAGGCTGTAAAAATGATCCGTTCTTTCATACTGAGGCCAAACGGACCACCTATGTGAACATGGAATTGCCTGTCAGTAATGAGTGACGTTTAGCAGATGCAGATCACCTCCCTTGCTATTTTGTACTGCATCTAACGGCACTGGAGTATCACTTTACACCGTCCAGTGACAGGCAAAAGAACGAAGGTTTTGAAAATGTCACATCTGCTTATGTTTAGTCTAAACACTTAACTCATTATATGTCCACTAACTACTTACATGATCTAGTTCTGCCAATAATCTTTTCATTAAAATCGACACGTTATCAATTTTGTTTCAATTAATCTGTGTTGTTAGCCTTTGTGTGTCTCACCGTTCACATAATGTTTTAAATATTGACCCTCGCTGAATCTTTAAAGCTCTCACAACCTTTTTATGATACATGCAAACAATTGGTTCGTTTTATGGCTTCTAATCACATTTGAGTCTTGGGGAATTTTCCAAGCACTTTGTCACACACAATGAGTACATTAGTTTTTGCCATTTAATTACACTTTTGTATCTTTACTATATAACTATATGTATTTATGTGGGTATTTTCGTTCGAGACCGAATCTGCATCTAAGCTAACCTGGTTATGTTATTCGTGAAATGAAAATAAACTGACCCACTAATTTCTGTTTATACGAACTAGCTGTCGGACAGAAATTCGGTGTTGGACGAGCATCACTTCACTCGGACAATTAGGTGACCATCCCTGATGCATCATGCTACCTGGTCTCGATCTAGTTTTGTTTCATATATTGTTAACTGTAAGGTCTAGAATAGTTCTACTCTAATAACCAAGGTGTAAATGCGCTGGATTATGCGTGATAAATTCCGTTCACCTTTCTTGGATTGACTGTGCGATGCATAATGTGGTTTGTCGTGGTTAGTGAACACGATATTTCACGCATCTGAACTAACCAGGCACGACAATCAACTCGTTCACTGTACATCAACCACCCTGCAGTCACCAGAATGCAAATTTGGTTTAGCTCGCAGTGGGTGACCAGTAACTCACATCAGTTGGGTATTGATTATACGAGATTTTCTAACAGTGTTGGCTTCTGTTACGGTTCCCGATTGCATGCACTGACCTGAGCATTGCGATACAATCTGAGGGTGGGACTTCAAAGTTGCAATTTTCGTAGGCTATCCAATCAACGCTTAACCTTGTTTGCTGTCTTTTGCTGTCGTAGATCCAAAATTTTGATGTAGCGTTCGGCACGTTCATTTGCCGTTCTGGTTTCTGTGAGCCTTTCATGTATAATTAATTATATCATTTTCTGGAACAACAAGAATAAACGAAACTTTGACATATCGCGACATTTGTCTTCCTTGTCGGTTAATATGGAAGTCACTTGCTTTGTCAGCGTGAATTTTCGGGAGATAATCATATACCAGAGAACAAATAAGTTCTTTTGATGTAGGATCGAGATACACTTTTAACCACTCTCGGCTGAGATCACCACCATATGTGTGTTCGTTTGATTATAAACGGGGTTTCAGAAGATCTCCTAAAAGAACCGTTAAGAGTGAATCATGAGATCTTGGATTATCAACTTATGCCGTCTTATTTGACTTTCCGTAATTCTCCACCTGCAGATGAGTAGTTGGGGATCTGGTTAATTTCCGGTTGGTTATCGTCTTCTCGGTTGGTTAATTTCAAATCGAATAAGCTTCTTTTCAAAAGAGGTTGACTGGAGAGTCTGTGTGAACACAAACACTGCGATTAGGTATGAATTATATTCAACTTCAAACCATGTACTTGTTATTTTGTTGTGCAAGCACTACTTCAATGAGTGGAACATGCAACAGTTTTTAGCTGTTCTGTTTTCCAGTCCAGTTTGCTCATAAACATGCAGGAGTTAAGCAAAATGACTTTGATACACCGTTAGAAATGAAGAAAGGTCACAATTCCTTTTCGTTCATGGGTGAAAACTTATTTCCACACAAAGCTTTTAATGTCACCGATCTAAAACCGATGAATATTCAACAACTGTACGATGTTTGACAAAGGTTGCTTATCCAGTGGACTCTGTTGCTTTGTCTGCTAAGTAAACGACAACATTCAATTTAAATTCAACGCTATATTAGGAGGATATCTTTGTCTGTTTGCTTTACCACTCTGATCAATTTAGCCGTCCACAGTTGACACTCACGAAGGAAATAGTGTTGTAATTGAAGGATGATAGTTCTTCTTGGTGATAGGACATTGTGAATATGGCATTTCAAACCATAAACAATCCCGGCTCAGTTAACTCAGCACGAGAGAAATTTAAACTAGAAAAGTGTAATATATCGGCCACTTCTTGAAACAATAAAACTTACGCCTCACCCCCTGGGAAAAAAACATCAAATTAAAGATCCAGTATTGTGTACTGTCTCCAGTGAATACCAAAGCTTGTTCAGTGATAAACTGTGTTTCTTCCTCTCTCTCTCTTTGTGGTTTCTCTACCAACGACACAAAGTTTTTCGCTGTGTCCGCCTTTCTGTGCAGAATTATCCATCAATAGATAAGAAAGTGGATATAAACAGTGAAATTTCTCAATATGGCTACTTCTCTTGAAAAGATCAGAAAAACTAACAACTTATTCCATGAAGACCTCAGGAAGTTTACAGATGAATGGAAACAGCATTTTATCAACAAGCATTACCTTTCATGGAGTTTGAGTCTACTTGTTTGGTGAGGGTGATTCTTCATATCGGGAAAGTTGTTTGTTCTTATCATATCATCCTGATGCTAATGCCTAACAATGCGACAAAACTACACTGTAAGTAATGTGGATGTAGATCTTTTCCTGATTAATACTGGAATTTCTCCAGGGCTGTTCTTAATATCCAAACTTACCACAGTGAATGAACGAAAAGTATCTGCACAATCGAGCGATTATAGTCTACATTAAAAACGCGCACTCACCACACAATGATGAGATCTCACATAGGGCTGGGAGTTTTTACTGACCATGTGTTGTTTGAACAAGCACACAGAAAAACTAATCGGTGTTACAACACTGACTAAGTACAACCGTGGAATGGTGCAATTGCATTGGAGTTACGGGAATATCAAGCTGCTTAAGCTTAAGGAAGCGTCTACAAACGTTCGTTCGGATCTATAATACCCTCGGTTATGCGTAACAACAGTTCACAAATCGCTTACTTCCCTTGACTGTTGCGCTCCACTTTCTCACTGGCGGAACTCGGTCAGCCGTTTGTAACAGGCAGGCAAACGAGCGGACAACCACCAAGGCCTCAGAAAATGTTTCTGCACGTCTTGTTGAGCAGTTGTAATGAAACACGAAATCAACTTCAGGAAAACGAGAGAGCAGCGACAGAAAAAAAGGCTACATTTGCGTGAGTGTTATTCTGTTCGTGATCAGTGTACGGATGTTCTAATGAATGATCAAGCGCAGCTGGCAATTGTCCTTTCCGGCAGTGGTTATTAGTACATACTGTAAGTGATTTGATTGATTGGTCAAACTTCAGGGTAACTCAGAGATTATAAACATTTGAGCCTGGGCAAGATTCTTCGTCTTAGGTACACTCATTTCACACTTGAACAAATGTTTGTTCTAGCTTGACTTTGGAGATTTTGGAGGGGAAAGATTCCGCTAGACAAATCTTAGACAAAACTCTTCAATCGGATGTAGGTCATCAAGCAGTGTGCAGAGTGTTGGTAGAACGGATTATCGATTCCAGCAAGTTGGCTCAGGGTTGTCATGCAGGTAGGTTAATTTCGGTCCAATCAGATGTACATGATGCTTTGTTCTGGGGGAATTGGATCCAGTCTTACCAAAAAATGAATGTTGTACAGCAGGGGGGTGGAGAGAATACCGTGAACAGAGGTACCATCTGCAAAACATTTCACGCCTGGTATACGTTTTTCTGAACTGATGAGTCATGTATATGGGGAACTAATCTGCTAACTCTCTAGTTTGCGAACCGGATTCGACCACTTCCGTTTGAAATGATATCCTAACTCATTTGCTTACGGTCCGGAACAAGAAGTGGCTCTTTTTCAGGACAACGTTTTCCTACGCCAGTGAAAAAGAGACGCGGGATGAATTCCACAAATAAATTAAAGTTTATTCCCATTTGTTCAAGCTGACTGTGACCATCATTGATCTACGGATAATTTTGTCGTTTATCCTGGGATAATACGCTGTTCAGCAAGCCAGCTTGCTTTGTCCTCGTTGGATTTTGACGCTGCCTTTCTGGAAGACAGAATTATGTACGGAAATCAAGCCAATTCATTCGGAAATAGTTTTGTATGAGTTGTGCCTTATAGAATAATGCGTCGAGCTTGCTAACTGGCAGTACACTCGCTGTTTTTATGCAAGCGCTTTCAACCCTCTAACTCACTTCTACTGGACCATTCTCCAAAAATTACTTGTTCGATATAGATTTGAACAGAATAGATAGGGATCCACAGTCTTTGGGCGCTTACGACAAATTGTGTACACAGTTCTGGGTAGTTTTGTCACTGAAGCGAAAATGACAGTCAAACGCCAGCATGGAGCAAAAGGCTTGGGGTAAAGGCAAGGCATTACAGATTAAGAAGCTGGATTTCCAGTAAGGGGCACGGGCAAAAAAACCACAAAATTCAACCGTTCACCAGTGCATTCGCGAATATCAATCGTGCGCTCCGTATTATAAACAGCCACTCACTAGAAAACGCGGCAACGCCTCGGAAATGTACGTCCAATCAGAGTTTCATTTGGGTGCAACAAAAAGCTGATGGGGCAATCCTCACAACCCCGCGAACAGACAGACAATGGTTGGTGTCTGATCGGGAAAAGGATGTTTGTCAGGAAGCAAATGTGCAGCTTTTAATAACAAGATATAATTGTGGAACATGCAGATGGCTGTCTTAACGCATAAACACATCTTAGCAGCCGAAAGTCTAAGGAAAAATGAAAGCATTATTCCATCCAAGCCGGATAAAGGTGCGGGGATAGTTCTGTTCAATAAGACAGATTACCTAGACAAAATGCATACCATACTAGGTGACTAAACCAAATTCAAGAAGCTGAGGACGGAGAAGGACAAAACCCCTCAAATAGAGAAGGCGTTGTCGAAACTACTGCGTCCCATGAAACAAAATGGGACAATTGACTCCCTAACTTTCGAACGTATTCGACCCACTGGAACCACTATTCCTAGGCTCTACGGACTTCCGAAAGTTCACAAAGCGGGGGTACCTCTTCGACCTATTTTGGACATGTGCAACTCACCATAACACTCGCTGGCCAAATGGTTGTCGTATCTCCTTGAACCCGTCAGGAAGAAGCTGTCGAAACACAGCCTACGAGACTCTTTTGAATTTATTAACACAATCAGCGGGCTAAACCTAACTGGACAACAAATGCTTTCTCTAGACGTATCGTCCTTGTTTACAAATGTTCCACTGAAAGAGACGATAGACTATTTGTGTGATTATATTATGGTTAATAACCTAGATGTCCGTATACCCCCATCAGAAATGAAACAGCTGTTGTACTTTTGTACTCATAACATACAGTTTAAATTCGATGGTGAACTATATCGACAAATAGATGGTGTGGCAATGGGATCCCCGTTGGGGCCGTTGTTTGCGGACACCTTTATGGCAAAGCTGGAAAATGACCAGTTAGAAGAAACCATTCGTGGATTCAGTGTTTATAAACGATACGTGGATGATATCATATGTATAGTTGGCGAGAATGCTAATCCAACGGATATCTTAGCAATTTTCAACTCGGTCCACATAAACGTAACATTCACAATAGAAGCTGAACGTAATGATCAACTAGCTTTTCTGGACGTACTCATCCAGCGGCGTGCTGATGGATCGATTCAACGTAAAATCTATAGGAAAGAGACCTGGAATGGGCAGTATATCCACTTTGGCAGCTTTGTTCCTCTAAGGCAGAAGAGAAATCTCATAAACTGCATGACCGATAGAGCCATGAGAATATGTACATGGGATACGGTCTCCGATGAATTAACGTTTCTACGCACACTGTTCTTACAAAATGGCTATCCAGAACGTTTTGTAGACAAGACTATGGAACGTCGCGAGAAACAAGATAAGATGACTCTAGCGGAAAAGAAGTCAGTATTTATTTCATTACCATTCAAGGGGGATACACTCGCCGAAACAATCACTAGGAGACTTAATACTGCTATCAATAGAACATTCTATGCTGCCAACCTACGTGTTTGTTTCACCTCTACTCCAGCCCTGTGTTTACGGTTAAAGGATAAAGTGCCCGCTTCTGCGACTTCCTTTTGTGTATACTCATTTACTTGTTCCTGTGGAACTAGTTACGTGGGTCGCACGACCAGGCGCTTATCCGAACGTATCCGTGAGCATCATCCAGCCTGGATCAATAGCGGAGTCACCAAGACGATTACCAGCGCAATTGTTGCACACCTCGTTGATACCAATCATACTGTCAACCTGGCCTCCTCGTTTCGTCTGATTTACCGAGTCAAATGCATTCACTCAAAAGCTGTCAGATGCCGAATTTTGGCCACGGCTGAAGCGATCGGAATTCGATTGAATAATCCACCTTTGTGCGCACAAAAGCGCTTTGTTCAGGCGTTGAGGTTGCCATGGTCAAACATCCACACCACGACTGATCAAAACACCATGGTTCCAGTTACGTCATAATGGTGACGTAATCGTATCAAAACGTCTTCTCCGTGTGTGCCTATGACGTGTCTGAGCTCACTTGAACTTGCCATTTGTTTTGTTCGCTTTCCCATGACAACCCTGTTTCATATAAATGTTATGTATTTGGCTGATGATGAGTAACAGAAAACGAGCTTGTTCCCTACACCATTTTTCTGATGAGTACTTTGGGGATTTTCAACCAATTGTGATAAATATCAACAGATTGCCCATTCAGAACGGTCACTCAAGACTGCTCGTTGTAATCAGTCGTCAAGATGTTGAGTCGGTCGCTTTCAATATGAAGCACCGGACTCAAGTTTCCTCCTTGATAGAGCTCTCAATAACGAATAGCTATGCGTCAACCGTGTGTGTGTTTAAGTGAAGTAACCATGTTGAAGACTGCGACGGTGAATTCCAAGTAGGTCCGCACAAATCAATCTATCTCAGTCCGTAGTCACATTACCCTTGAATCGTTTTTAAGGTTTACGATTGCTTCCAGAAACGATACGGTAAGCAAACTGTCAGCTCCAAATGGTGACTGCGCGATTAGCGCTTTTTATTAGACTGATATCAGAAAAAATAATAAACTTGCCCAGCAACGTTTCCATCACCAGTGAATAGGTGAATTGTGTCAGATATATTTATTAAGGACTGATGTCTATATTTGATCTCACTGATCCAATCATGTTCCTTCTGCATGCCGGAGGAGCTCTGTTATGCTGAAATTAGAAAGCTGGATTATGTAACTGTCGAAATATCATTATACTAGTTAAGTCATGAAACTGCTTTCGGACTATCGTGGTATAATTAGTACAGCACTGTCTGCGGGAGAGGGGAAGCCCTCACCAATAAGTTTACTAGATCGAGTAGTGTCTGTCGTAGGGTTACTAAGCCCTATGTAGATAGAACGGTTGCGTCAGTACTAAACACATCGGACAAGGAATAATGAAACAGTTATTAAAACGACTAACTTTACATTTTACTATGGAAGAAGTAGACGCAGCTGGAAAAACAAAGCTTGACATGCGACTCCCTCAATTCAAGGATGCTCGACATTACAATTAGTCAACAGCAGATGCATGATATAGAATGGCTGCTGAAAGACGCAACCAATACACTCCATACGAGGGCGACGTGTAAATAAGTTCCAGCTGTATAATGGAACCTTCATGTAAGGCATACGGTTCACTGCAGACTGTTCAACCAGGATGAAGACAAGAATTAGTGATAACCCAAAGCTGGTGTGATGCAAACAGTATGGTCTGCATCAACAAGAAACAAGCCACTGGTTGGACAAGAAGAATTTTTTAGTGGATCAGTAAGAAACAAGGGCCGGTTCATTTGACAGGCAGTAAAGCATAGCTCGTATTTATGGCAGAACAAAAAAGTCCAGAAAAAGGTGCAATCACTGAGAAGGCAGAACAAGTCTCAAGTATAAATGTCAATTACAAAGTCTGTGGCTTAAAATGCAATTTTGAAAACACGTTTTGGCTAGTAAAGTGGTGGTCATAATCGTGAGGGAGAAATAGGACATTTCAAATGTCTAGGTTGTGTATTGTAACAAACAAAACAAACAGTGAGAAAAAGTATAACTTATAAATGCAAAAATTGTGGTTGATCAGTTTTTGAGCCCAAACTACTGTACAATTAAACGAACTCAGCAAACAGAGATCAACTAACAGTGGTGTTCAGTAAAGTAATCTGTTTGTGACCAAATAATCACATGAATTCAACAAATAACTCATAGAAAAAAGCCGTGTTTAATATGTATGTATATTATATTTTCTAAGCTAATCGGTTTATTTATGGTTCATTCGAATTTGTGGAGAACACATATTTGTCAGAAGTTACTCCGGGGATTGTTATCGTGTCTGTCTGACAGCACAATCTAAGATAAGCAGTTAGCAGATAGGTTGAAGCACTTCCTATGCTCTGAGTTGTTCATTACATCGTTGGTTTGCTCGATGGGACGGGGCGTGGTCATTGCCGATACTGATATAATCGTCCTCCTGTTGTAGATTTACATCATAAGCGTGCCTCGACAGTCATCAGGACAAGATTCCCTTAAATATCGGGACGTGGTCATTTACAACCAATGACTGAAAGCGATTTATGGAAAAAATTGAACAAACGTCACACAAATACTTGGACCTTAGGCGCCAAAACGAAAGATCATCAGAGCAATTATTTCTAGCACTTGCTCCGTTTAGATCAGACCTTCGACATGGTTTTATCATTGTGTAGATGGTCAGCGAATACACAAAAAGAAATCGATCGCAATCATTCCAATTTACGAAAAAGGATAAATGTGGGTGGAACTTGAACTCTATGGAACAACACATAGCTGCTGATGGACTGTCAGCGAAAGCGACGGTCAGGGACAGAAAAGCTGCATAAATTTAGCCATGCGGCGTCTCTTATCATTGTTGGTGAAAAACTTATCGTTTACTGTCTTCTAGTGAGTTATAGTTGATGAAATTATCTGTGCACTTTGAGCACTGTGGAAAGTGTAAAAAGAACACATATATACCGGTAACGCGACGTGGTAATTGACAAGTACTCTGTCGGTTAATGCTAGGTTTCTCCTGACAAAATAATTCGTTTCAGCTTTATTCTGTTCCTCAAGTGGAGGAACTCTCGTTTCACCTGCTGTTTCGGAAAAACATCATTTGAACTGTAGCACGAAAACTCAGTCAGTTTTCAAATTGACGGACATTGTCAACTGTTTGTGATTATGGCTTTGATGTACCACCTGGTGGAGCGGCCTGGGTCAAAGTTGGACTGTACTACGTCAATAACTTTTTTCACACTTGCTTGTACACATATTCAGCTGCGAAAAGAACAAATTAATCAAATGAAAAACAAATTGACCTCCGGTTACAACCCGTGTTAAAAACGACCCTCAGAAACTTTTTGACTAATGTGATTCATCCCCCTCGTCAACTAACACGTACCCCATACGCAGGGGTTCCAACATATATTTGACATCAGTCTTGAATCAGCGCTGGGGATTCATCGCCAACTATAGATCTGTGCCGATTCATGGGTTTGACTGCCTGCTAGCAATCATTTACTCGTTTAGAAATGCTCACTGGCGGATAAGCAGCTTTAAGGTATTTATGTGAGATCGGCTATTTCAGTAATCGGTTGACAAGCTGTTCAATTTGCATAGCCAAATATCCCATTTATCACTGTAAGTTTCTAATGCCTTAACGTTGGCCTTTCATTATGGTAGTCGTCATACGACATTACACTCCTGGTGGTTGGCATCAGTAAGCACAATTTGCACGATTCACAGATACGTTGGTAATGTTATTCACATACTACTGAGTTACCGAAAAGTAGCTAGGTAGAGTTTGTTAAATTAGCAGAGCTTCTTTTGTGAAAAGTATTGCACTGTGCCAGATTCAACTCAGTGAAAGAAACAGAATGCACCTCCCCGGCAAGCGCTCTACCATCTGAGCTAAAAAGCCACATTAGAAGCTCAGATATGTTGTGGTTTTCCTCATCTATAAATCCAATTCATTATCTTACAAGGAATCCAGCGGAAATCACAAGGGATGAATTGCTCAGGCAAGCACGTTTCATGCACCTCACACTGAAATCAACCACTGTCAACTTTGGATGTCGTTTATCGGCGAAGCGAACACAGTGCGCTAGCTCATAGCCGTGCTATTCTGAGAACAGTCTGATGGGTGAACAAATATTACAGAGTAGATGATTTCTCCGCTTACTTAACCAATTTTGATCATAGAGCATATGGAGCCGTAAACGAATTTTACCAGCTTTCCATGTTTAATTTCAGAACTTCGTGACCAGAGACGTACAACAGCCTTCGGGTGTTTAAGGCCCATTGCATTCCCTCACACAACGTTTTTGCGGTAGCTTTAGAAAGTTACCGAAGCACTTGGTTTACTTAGATTTCACTCGAATGATGTTGTTTAAAAACACCTAATCATGGGTAACTGCTCTTGACGTTAGTTGCTTGAATTTGGATTTGGGCGAATGCGGACATCAGATAATGTTAGATCGCAAAACGCCATAACCTTCTATTTGCTAAACAAACAGTGGGCAGTTTTGTCCTCGCTAATACAAGGCGTGACCGGTCCACCCTGGATGAGTTAGTCTGCTGTTGTCTTGCCGACCCGAAATGGTTGGTGTAGTGATCACGCTGCAGGTTGAAATGAATTGCCGGCACCAGCCACTTGTTATTCCACAGGCAGCCTAGAATCTGTAGGCTTAATTATGCTTTGTTCATCAGTTTTGCAATAACGATGTTATTTGGAGGTCATGAGAAACCAGTGGGGTTGATTAGGTGATTTAAACATTTGAACAGCAACGCAGGACCTTTAAAAAATGGTGACTAACACGTCGGTCTGCTAACCACCGAACAGAGTTTAACCGACTAGAATACCAGTGTACTGTGTACTTAGGTGCGTTGGGAACAGCCAGAAGCTCCTACTGTGTTCTACTCATCAGCTGTGCTCATGAGGTTACGCTTATTGTACTGGCTCGCTTTTATGTCCATTGCATGCGTTTGTCCATCTAAGTAGCCTGGTAAGCCTATTATTCTGATCTGCTGAACCCCTCCCCTTCAGAGTGGCATGAATATCGTCTAGCACATAGGGTAAAATCGCAATTTTAAATTTTAATAAGTAGGTAATGAGTGATTGAGTCTACAGTGATTCCAGAAATCTCAATAATTAGGTCGTGTGAGAAAAAATCTGAATTTTTGACGGGGCCAACGGAACGATGATTCATTTGGAATACCGTCAAACACCGATGTAACAGTGAGTGAGTAGACTGGTAGGTAGACGGATAAGCGTGCAGGTAGTTACTCAAAGTCTATGTCCGTTATATCTAATTTCCTTCTGTTTACATTTCCCAACGACTAGCGTAGACTGGGACTCACCCGCTCTCCTGTTCATGAACCGGAATGGTTGTGGCCTTTTACACTTTATTTCCTCTAGCTTTTTCGGTCTGCTGTATGATGAGTAATTTTCTGCTTTTTCCAGTTCAACCCTGCAATTTTCTCTTTCCCCGAATCCTCTCTACAGTGCACCAACCTGCACTTTTTTACTGAACAAACTCATGCATTATATTCTCGGCAAGTCTGTTTTCCAAATAGGATCTCAAATAACTCAAGCAATTGCTCATAGGCTCGTCACACTTGCACATAAACCTGTGACTTCATAACTGCAAGTTCACTTTCCCCATTCACTCTCCACTCAAATGAATGTTCAAGTGAATTAAAGTAATCAATCAATCAACTGCGCTGAAAACAAGCTTGTTCGCTACGCGTTTTTTCTCATGACAAAACTGGGTATGTTCACGATAATCAATATGTGCTTGATAATTCACTAGAGCGTTATATAACTGGACTAATTATTGTATGATCACAAAAGCATAAATGACCATGAACCATGTGGTGATCCATATAGGGAAAACACAACTATTCATGAAAAGTTGACCGTTGCATCTATCTTAATGACATAAGTCATTCCAAATTAAACAAATAAATTAGAAGTCTTAGGAGAAAAACTCAACTTGACTGTAAGCCACAGCCTTCCAAATTTATGAACCAAAAATAATATCAGCGTAAAAGTTAGAGATATATTCTAATTGTCTTTGAAAACTCGAGCAAAATCTACCAATATCTCACTGATGAGTAATGGGGGATTCGGTTTATTTTCAAGTTGATCATCACTCACATTTGATCGCAGCCTCCGCATTCAGATAGACTTTCCAGCCAGCCTTTTTCGAAAAGAAGCACTAGAGTTGAGTTTCGCTCCCATTAGAGCTCATCAGTAGTGCATATCCTTGCCACGGCCGGGATTTGAACTCCGGCCATTCCAATCATGAGGCAACCGTGTTGACCACTGCGCCATTGACCTCATATATCTGCCAGCCAACCTTCGTTTTGTGACTGTGTAAAAAACCGACTTTTATTGACCGGTTGGGAGTATGAGTTGTTGCCGTGCTCGATAATGATGCGATGCAACACGATCTATTGTCCACTGCTTTGCTCTTGGTTATTTGAAACAACTGCGTGGGAAAGGACTTTTCGTTTGTCGCTTCATAGACTTTGATGGAAGTCTGGTAGTTTGCGGACCAACCGTAAAAAACGGCCGCTGAATGTCGTCTTCTTAGAAAGCATAGTGCAACAATCAAAGTACATGAATACCGGATGCTAATCAACACAAGTGTTTAAATATATCAGTTCCATAAAACAGGGTATCCCTGAGGTCAGCAGTACTCAAGCCGAACAAAACAAATTTGTGCATTTGTCTGCATCTGAATCAGCGGAGCAAGCAGGGTAGTTAATTAGAACAATCTCCATGACAGACCCCAATTATAAGTAATTGCCTTGTACAAGCTACAAAAGACGCGTTTTTGAAACAGAGGATTTTGTCTCCATTAGGCATCAGTGATTTTCTGCATGGGCCCGCAGTAACTTATTGTGAATTGTTATCTACTTCTTTAGTGAAATACCTCATTGAGTACTACACAGTTGAATTCGTAGCGGAGACGGTATCAACAGTGATTGTGCGCATACAGATCTGTAGGGTAGGTTCACAACGGGGCTAGCTGTACATTTAAGTACTTCTCAGTAGTCTGACAACCACTATAACAACTGCGTCTGAATGCTTGATTATTACGGTGGCAGTACACTTTTTACGGTGTGTGTTAGCTTCTACAATGATGTAACTCGTGGTATTTAGAGACTGTTTGAGCAAATTATTAGCATAATTTGTTACAAGAAAAGTCACTTAAGTCGCCAAGTTCGTCTGTTTATCGTGATAGCCTTTGCGCTGTAAGTTGCCACTGTTAAGTATCACCAGATTCAGACACAGCGATACAGTAGATACCAACGTTTGGGTTGAATGAGAATGCTCGAAAAAGCTACCACATCCGAGGTGTTGACTAAGGTCTATACTTACAGTGATTATGCGAGTGTAAGTTGTAAGCTTTTTAAAGTGCCAAAACTGATATCTGCCCGACCGATTGTGATGATACGCAATCCGTTACCACACATAAGCGGACAGTTTATACATACCACACTGAAACTCACAAGTATTTCAAACAAAGTAATATAAAGATGATCACCAAGTAGCTTAGAAATAAAAACGTTGCGTAATGTAAATTTGCTTACCACTTCCTACTACCGGGTGCATAGACTGGTACAAACGTGAATAAAGCGCCCAAGAAGTAACTGCGGAATCTGAGTTCTTTTTTCAGTCAGTTGATAAACTAATTTCTAGTTTCTTTCGTAGAAATATAGTTCACTTCGTCGTACACACTTTTATGCACAGCTTACTACGAGTGTGAGAACCTCCTTTTATTAATGACTGTGAAAAGGTCGTCGTGAACTCGCAAATACCACCCGTCGAATCAAGTGGCACATGTCAACTGTACCTGGTGACTTAAAGGCAACCTGGTGGGAACGAGAAACCGCTCGATATCGAGCATATTTAGTAGCATTTAAGTAATTTTTTAGAATTAGGGTTTAGGGGGACGTACAGAATTTGTCGAATTGGAAGACAGTCTTGTACAATGACCGATGAATATGCTTCCGGTGGGATTCTGGAACAGCCCGGGAAAATCCCGTGGAAACTTTTAAGTAGGCTGCCTCAAGAATGTATTGAAACGGCTTACTCAAGTTATAGTGTCATAAGATGTTGAGTTTATATTTCATCACAAGACAGAGCTCTAACTGACTCGATATAGAGAAGCTTTTGAAGAGGAGATCATTTTTTCTCGGTGTTTGAAGGTTCGCGGCATATTGAGTCTTGTTTATCAGTGTGGCTGTTTTACTTGGATGATACAACGTATAATTTAATCCGTCACAATATCTCAAACATCTCGTACCATGCGTATGTAACGTTGCAGGAAGATTATGACTTTGCAGGAAGTACCGTGAGTGAGATAACCGAATCGGTCTTTTCGTAAGAAACATCTAAAGTGAACAGTTCACAGCAACTGCGTGATTTTGGTTTATATCAGCACAGTCTTAAGAAAAGCTACGTTGTGTCGATTTGTGATTCCATTTTCAAGTGTTCCAGCCTCCTAGGTGCAATATGGTCTCAAAACTCCTACGCCAAATTAGTGCTATTGGCTATTGGAGTAAAGAAGTGAACACTTCTGGTAGCTCTGCGACGGTTCAAGGAAGACAAATTTCTGCGTGATCAGTTTCCTCTGGATTGACCCTACCCATCACGTAAGGTCTGAGAAAAATTTCAGACTAATTACAAGATTAGCAAAGTCTGATCAGTAGTTGTCAGAGCACGACTGCTATCGACCGCAGAGGCCAATTTCATCAGATTTTCTAATCCATGTTTCTGTACACAAAACAGTTGCATAAACTTTCTATCTCTATTGACCAACTATCCCTGGGACACTTAATGTCAGAACAACCGAGACCGAAAAAAGCATGTCTCGAGACGGACACGTGAGATTGTCACGCATTTAACAATACTCCTCTCCAACTCCAGTAGACTGTGGTCAGTCTCCTGTCTTTTGACTCTTAAAGATCTGTCTGAATTCTTCGTATTGTCTCATGTACTTCACACACATCGTAAACAGTTGTAAGAGCCTGATAAGAACTATCGGAAGTAGCAGAGTGCACAATTGACTTCCTACTAATTGATTGACGGTATGAGAGGAAGGTATTTTCTATTGACTATACACGTGAAACTCGTGCAACTTCGGTGCACAGTTTCCCTTCATACCAAATATGACTGACACATAGTGCAATGAGTTATGCATCGGATAAACCTCCTAACTGGGGGAAGTTTAACTTGTAAAAATGGATAAAACTAGATACTTTTCGTTTAATGTAGGTGCTCGTCACGAAAACAAAATTTCTGATGTTTAAAGAATCATGAGAATAATAATGGTTTCAAAAATTTGTGCTAGGTGTGGATTATACACATGGGTCAACTGGCAACATTGAGAAACATGTCCATGTTTGTCAGTGTGAGCAGGATGTCCAGGTGATCACACTTTCGATGAGTGGCGTATTCAAACCGAAGAAACCATAGGAAAATCGGAACCTTCATCCTTTGTTGTAATCGTGACTGAGAATTTCTGGTAAATAACATCCACATCTTCAAACCGGAAGGTGTTTATCAAGAATTTATAATCTCCTAAGATGACGGCAAAGCACACACTCACCTTAGATACCTAATAATGGGCAAAAGGACCCAAAAATTGTAGTTTAGAAATATGTCTGTAAACGTCACGAGCGGGGTTCTTGGTGTAAACACGAAAGCGTTTTCAGAAATGTGTGAAATATTTGCGACCGATTTTTATCACTTGCCATGTTTGTTGCGATATTCCCAGCAGGCAGTAAGGCAGAGTTTGAAGTGAACAATTCAGAAAATGAAATTTTGAGAGCACCTTTCAGAAAAGCGAATTTTTCGTCAGAATTGGTTTATTGTCTAATAGAAGAACGCTAAAGTTACCTGGGAAATGCGCACCTCATTGTTCTTTAAGCATGTCCTTTTTTGAGGGAAACTTTCCGAACCGATTACCGGGAAACGCTTGAAGTCCGTGTACGATCTTCACGCCGTTTATGAGTACGTTCGCATAATTGTTAAACCTTTCTGAACGATGCGGTTGCAACCTGCCTCATCGTCGTCTGGATTCAACAGTCCTAATGCGTTTATGGGACTAGCTTATCTAGCTTTTGCTTGCTGGTTTAATTAGACACTTGTTCAATTCACAGCTGATATGAGAGACGGTTATTATTTTGTACAGTTTCATTAAAGTTGTGTGATATCCGATTTCCTGACAAGCGTTTGAATGTTTCTGGGACTCGTTACGTTCATCAAACCGTTCAAGATCGCTTTATTAAGTTCAGCATCAAACGGCAATTCGAGGACAAACCTAAATCTGCTCAGACAGATTCAGCAACACCCAGTATATTACGGTAGAACCTCATATTGTTCATTTGCTGTGTTCATCTAAGTGAACCAAACAAATCTGAGGTTGAAGACAATCCATTCGGGATTATGTTGCTGTTAATTTTGTGCTGTAATGGGTCACGAACGTGGTTGTGACAAAAGTATACAGTCTACAAGTTTAAACTAGGTGTGCGCCCTTATGTGGAGTCAGTATGCAGCATTTCCATGTTCTGCATAAGGGCGTAAAGTTGGATAGTTTGGGAAACGCTGGATGGTGATTAGGAATATAAATAAAATTTCGGAAAATGTGCAAACAGCCGGCATTTTCCTCTTGTGGTGGTGTTCTGCTCCAACTAAGACGACATTTTTGAATAAAAATTGAGAGCTCTAAACCGATCGGGAATATCAGGAAAGGTGTTTGCCATAGGTGGAGAGCACCTTTGTGATCAGAAAGCGAGATTGAGGAGTCTTGTTTGCAAAAATCTCCAATTAGCTTAACGGAAATAGAATCTAGAAACTTTTGGTCACCATTTCTTGAATGACAGGTTCGTGTCTGAAGTCAAAACCACGGGATTGGCAAACAGTTGTGTGTAACTCTTCACAAACCGGACAAGTTTATGCAAGCAATACAAGCAAATAGGTAGCCGAACTTTAATACGGAAAGAATTATTGGTTATGTTTATAAATTAACTTTAAACAGTTTCTTAAGCGAAAAATATTAGGAAGTATGGTCGACCCGGTAACAAACGTACTAATTACTGTTGGTTTTCCATCCGTAGGAAGGAAGCTGAAATTTTTTACAGTTTTCAAAGGTAGTAAATATCGAGGTTTCTCTCAAAGTTGAATGATTGCATGAAACCTCAATGGGCCCTTACATTTCCAAGCCTGTCGAGGAGATCATCAGCCGTGCGTGTCGAATAAGGTCTGTGAGTTCGTCACAAGCGTATAATGGTCAGATTGCATAGCCGCTGAGAACTACTACCGAGTGACGCCGGAAGAAGATTAGGAAACTACATAAAACTCTGCATAAACACCAGGTGATTACCGAGTATTCCGCGATGACTGATCATGATCTATACACAAGTTATAAAGTCATTCTGGAACATGCTGGGGCAAACACGTTGGAGTGCTCAGTTAACCAGATACAGGAAGTTATAGAGACCGAATCAGCTGTATGCGAGCTGGACACTGGCCTTTCTTGCAAACAGCAACTTGACTAACATCCGTCAAATTGGATTATATTGTCATGAAAAAAACAGATTCATGTAGCAGACCGTGATAATGATTCCTCGCTCCTGTTCCATGACGGTCAGCTTAGCTCTTCATAAATCTACCTTAAGGATTGCTTGAAGCTAAGTTTTCTTTTGTTTTCAAAACCTCGAGAGCTATTTTATTCCATCTCGACCTATACTGCTACCTTGACGTGGTGGTCGGGCTTGTGTACTGTTTTGATCCGGCGGGCTATGCTGACTAGGACTCCGGTCCTTCCAGGTGCAACCTTGTCAGACAGGCCAAAGGGGAGCAGTCAGACGAAAAGCAGTTACACTCATA
>QNGE01001029.1:57952-69737 GCA_008508345.1 Paragonimus westermani
TGGGCAGGCATCGCCTGCCTGGATGGGGTCCTCGTGATCACTCAAACCGTTGGTTAGAGACGCTATCCGAGATGGCGGTGTGTCGCAGTCAATGGCGTACCTGTATCCATACCATTTCTAGTTCTTCCATTTAGTCTCCTCCAATCTTTTTTGTCTTTCGTAGTACTCTTTCCTTCTAGGATATTCCACGTCACTGTTGAGGTGAGTGGCGGCCCGAACCACAGTACCTTTTGGTCAGGCTCATGGCTGTTTTGATGATGACGAATGATGATTTTATTCCATAGCAACTTCCGATCTTTTTCCACGTACATTTGGCCTGAATCCCACTACCTTCGGATTCGTTCAGATACTCACATGTGGCTTACGTTAAATGTCGTAAACCTATTAACCAGTATTCTTGATCTGATAAAACTTCGGTGTAATGAAAAAGCTGTCGCCAGTTGACAGCTATTCCGATTGATTGAAGGTTCTAAAAGTATACTGGGTAACAGGTTGCATTCACCTTGGTCCATCTGTGTCCTGAGACCTCCTTTCATCCTGCTGTGCAGACGTATAATTGTGTTCCCATCTAATATTTTACTTATAAAAGTCATTCCTAGAGTTCGGACTTACAGAACATAGTACTGCTTAACATTGTCGTGCGCATGTGATTTGTTGAGGCTAAGATGTACTGGAATACCAATGTGCATGTTACTCACCATCTGTTTACTATACCTTGCCATCCACGAATAATCATTGACCACCTGTTTTCTGGCCTAGCACGCGAGGTTCTACTTAGCATCACACCCGTATTACTTCAACGTGGTAATCAACTTCCGGTTTTTTTACTACGGTTTATACACTCCATACTGTCTGTGTGTAAGATGCTAGCCGCGGTTGACGGAAACTGATCTGTCTGTTTCCTTTCTCATTCAGCCAGAAAAATCTCCATAGTAAATTATGTAGAATTCTGTTGAAATAATCGTTTGTGTAATTCGAATCGAACTCCGATTATATTCGACTGATGCAGTCGGATGTAAACAAACGGAGCTCCCATGTTTTTAAACTGGCCAAAGAAGGTCAGATGACATGGAAGGTGAATAGTTACCAGAGTATGTCAAACGGATTGACCTCTTTCATCGGTCTCGCTGATGTGCTCTGTTAAAAGCAAAACTATTTTAATTCTTTCAGACTCTTCAAGTGATGCACTACATTGCGCGGCCAAATTAGAATCAGTTTGTTTGCCACAAAATATTAAGCCTCTCCTATATCTTAATCAAATGTTTGGGATGAGCCTTGAATGTACTCCACAAAGTTTGATCTAACAACCTTTAACGTGCCTGTCTGTAGAAAGAATGCGTAATGTTATAAGTGCAAAACCATTTTAATCCACGAGTCTACTGCACTACTTAGGGCGTGCCCAAAAAATAAAGCATGTTCGTGTGTACTGAAATGCTTCTGTCAACCGAACATATCCTCACTCAATACGTTTGTGGTGTACATGTCGAGATAAGCCACATCAGAAGCAAAAGTTGCCTCGCATTTGAAACGGAAGATATCTGGAATGAACAGGTTTTCGGTGTGTGATGTTTTGGAATCGTTTCCAGTCCAGCAGCTTGAGTTGCGACACAGTAACTTAATTACGTCATCGTGACATCTGCTTCTGTCGCCGATTTTGATCAGGCATGAACCTGGTGTACATGATAAATGTTCTTCAGCCGGATCACAGCGGCATTTTACTGCATCCATTAAATCTAGGCAAATTTTTGGCAGAAGATTTTCCACATGTCACCTACTCAGCTGACACACCAATGTCCTGTTTAATGAGCATGTATGGGATCGTCAAGAAGCTCTTTAACGAGTCGTGCGTCATAGCGCTCTTTTACAATGTTGCACCCCTGCACAATTGGTTATCGTGAAACGGTTCCTATCAAGTTCAATTCACACCACCTTTGTAAATAAATATCTCTTATCCTTCTTTAATCCGTTTGAAGGCGTGTTGGTCGAATGGATTGCATTGGGGATTGCGCAGGGCGTGCCGTAAACCTCGACTTTTCAAAGATCCTTGGAACACTGAGTTTACTTTATCCAGTTCATCAGGACAGCAAGAAGACACATTGCGAGATGCAAGCTTTCCGTTTATTCTCATCAGTCAGTTACATAAAACATTCGGCTATATAGGTTAAGCGCGTAGCGTCAAAACAATGAAATGAACGAGCTTCACGTAGTTGCAATCAGGTTTCACTGCCGCGGTAACGAAATCGATTGCGTCAGTACCTTTTGCCAACAACACACCTCGTTCACGGACCTATTGCGCAGTTGCTACCCTAAATTATTGGCGTTCTTCGAGACAATGTTGAACAAGCGTCACGCACCGGCAGTGAAACCTGATTGCAACTAAGTGAAGTTCGTTCATTTCATTGTTTTGACGCTACGCGCTTAGCCTATATAGCCCCATGTTTTATGTAACCGACTGATGAGAATAAACGAAATGCTGGCATCTGGCAATGCATATTTTCAAAGATCGTTGGGCCCTAACTTGAGATCTCTTATTTGACGACTTCCTAGAGTGAAGTTGTGCATAAAGAGGTCATTGGGATTATTGCCGACTTAAAAGACATTCATGGTCAATTCTTATTATTTGTAATCACTGCCTGATCAGGAGAATGTGATGTTCTGTCATCGGCAGCGCTCACTGAGTTGCTAAGATATCCTCGGTGCACGATAGAGTCGCATGTTAGTCGTTTCTTGCTGAGGTCTTAGTGGCGTTTTTCCCAATTGCAGGGATGTTTCTAACAGATCCACCATCACAGTTAACGGGAAGATCTCTCTCAATCTGACTAACAACCATAATCCTGAAAACTGTTACAGAAGAATCACGAGCGCAAATATTTTTCCTTATCCACTGGAGTCAGTAATCCAGAATATTAAAGTTTCAGTGATGAACTTGATATTATGGTTTTCGACAGAAAAGTGTCGATCCCGCCTCGAGTGGAAACGGTGAAGGGGTTCACTTTATGGGGCTTTAAAAGGAGACCTCTGCATTTTGATCAATCAAGACAGTGTATTTTCATGTCTTTCGTCATAAATGCTTATCCACTCTGCATCAACTCATTAGATATTGTATGAACTACTATTTTCTCTTCAGGTATTTTGCTATCCGCTTTTTGCTTGCCGGTTTATGTTGTCAGAGAATTCTCTAATACTCACCAGACTTTTAAATTATACGATGCAGCATTGGAAAGTACACCGATGACAGCCTGTCAGTTTTTTATCGATCATTATTAAACTTCGAACAAAATATCATTTAGATATTTTCAAACCCACTTTACCGCTTCTTTTCACTTACTGCAAAGACATCTACATCTAGATTTGAGAGAAGGAAGTTGTGTTTCCACGTGTATAGTCTTGCATTCTACCCAACTGTGTCCTACCTAACCTGTTCAACACTCTACAATGATAGCATTTCCATTATTGCTGCCTTAAAAGGGGCGCATGGGTATTTCACAATAAATTTCAATCAGCAATAAGTTAGGAATAACAAAGACAGAAACGTGAAATGTTATTAGTATTAAAACTACTACTAATAAAAACCTGTTCATACACCCAAAAATCTTGTGATCCGTTTTCAGCGTTATCGAAGGTCCTGCAGGATGAATTAGAAGGTGAAAAATAAGCGCGGAGTAGCGGTCCACTATTTCAAATTATCCTGTGCTTTTCACATTTAATATTTATACGTCGATACAAAATACTTCCCGAAATAGAAAACCCCGGTAAGTATCAGTTTGGAATCAGCGTTCGTTCACAACAGCTTGAGTTCTTGATAACTGGGAATAGTGGTGGTGTTCGTAGTCCGGGTTGATGATTTGATACTGCTATGTTAGCCGGGCTTGGCATTTTGGTTGCAAACGTTCCACAATCAAGCGAGGTAACATCATTAATGCTTGGATTTTAATTAGCAACCAAGAGAATATTGGAGCACATGTAAGGCAGTTAGCAAAATGGAGGTTTATAGCAACGATAATGAACAACCGTGAGTAAATGATTAAAACCTAAGTAAAAAACGGTGTCAGATTAGACCGGTAGTAAACAGGAACTGCTACAACAGCCATAGCTAGAAAAGCTAGGCTTCAACTGGCTTACTGTGAGAGAGGAAGCGGGCAACCGTACGTGTATCGGGTGTATGTGAAGGTTAAAAAGCCATCATGTTAATGAGCAATTCAATCAAGCTTCGTATACTTGCTTAGCCAATTAGGACATACAACTTGTAAATTTGAAGCGCTGTCGCATTGATTCAAAGCTTACTGGAGCTAACATTCAAAGCGTGAAATAACTAGGCCGGATGGCAATCTTCCCCCGATAAGTCCGTATGAAAACTGAATGGGCTGTATTCCAAACAAGTCATAATGACTGCCTCTATTAACTTCAACTTTTGTTAATAATTTTTAGTCACCTCGCCCTCAGTACTATTACACCGACGCTGAAATACAAGCGAAGAACATAATGTGAACTAGTAAATGAACTCAAGGCGTGCCAGTACGACCGAACAAGAGACAAAACTCAGGCAGAAAAACACTGAAAATAGTGATGTGTACACAAAGATTTTGTGAAGTTACATACTTTTTGTCGGCTCATTACTGAAAAATTAGATAAGCGAATTAACCTACGTAAAAATCGGACAAGCCAATGTCAACTCATTAATGGCTAAAATGCATACCCGGCTAGGTAAGTTACTCATTGTGGAGTAAGTCAGACTCCTGAGCTCCGAGTGAGGTATCTTAAGAAAACTATACCTTCTGTTTACAATACGGTTTGGACCACAGCGGTTGTGCATTGGAGTTTTTATTTTGGTCGTCCAGATTAGTAAAATAAACATATGCAGTTTTTAACTGAGAAAGCTCATGTTGCACTACTGAATATTGTTGTTTGCCTACTGTGTCACATTATACTGATCAATTGACCAGTCGTTATCTTTCAGGGCAATCAGGATCATTGATATGATTGTCAGATCTCTGTTTATTTTGTTATTTTCGAATCTAAAACATGGTTTGTCCAGTTAGCCGTTTATAAACATTTGCTCTCAAGCTTTCCTAATTTCCTATGAAATTCTATACCATTTTTTCTTAGTGCTCACCTCTTCAAATTTGTCACGTGATTGCAACTTACATAGTTCTGTTATTTTGTTAAATCATTATACCTGCCTGGCTTTGCTCTTTTCTCTTAAATTACTTATCTTTCTTAGTCTTCTGTTGTTCGGTATTTTGATTTGAGTTCAGCAAAATCTGTCATCAAAAATCGCGCAATCTTAATTTACATAAGCCGTTTATAATTAGCTTTTTGTATCTAGGTTTGGAATGTCAAATGGTCGGTTGTTCGGCTCCAGTAAAGTTAGTTCGAAAGAACTGTTCCCATACAGCACGAGCCGGTAACGATTGTGCTTTGACCCATCCGCTAAAGAATGTTTAATCAGTAATCTGTTTAAATAAACAGTTTTTCCGATGCGAGATATCGACGGATAGAATGTTTTCTTCTTGATTCCTAAAATCAGTTCAAGCGTTGATAAGACTTTTCTCAACCCAAAAACAATTGTATAAAACTTTCATTTTTTGCAAATGCCTATTTGGCGCTAGTTAAGTGGACGAACATTGTACACCTGAAACTAACCGATATCATGAAAATCCAAATAGTTAAGAAATGGGAAGGGGTTTATATGGATCCGGTTGACGAAGGAAGTCCACAAAGCCAGTATGTTTTATATCTTCACTGATTCAATCGCTAGAGATGGCAACATTATGTTTTGATGAAAAAAATGGAATCTTTCATCACAGTAAACTGAGTTTCACCTGCATTTCAAAGCGGCACTGAAAGATAGGTAAACTCCACAGATAGTCTATTCTGAAAGGACACACTAGTCTGTAAGTTAGAGCTCCAGTATACTGTAGTTTCATGCATTTCTGAATCGGTATTGCTGTCCTGCTTATATCGAGGCTAGTTTATTAACCTGACAATTTCAGTATCAACAAGTATCAATCACTGATGATTAGTCTGGCAAATATGTTAGTTTAGAAGAAAAAGGGTTGTCAAAAATTTAGGTTTCGGCTGGACTCAAACTAGCGAAGGAAACGGCATGACCGAAAGCAGCAAGCGCTATTTCACGTGAACTACAACAGCACATCAGGAGTCTTGTAGTGATCAGTTTATTCAGATCTTTATTCGGAAGCTGGTATCAATAGCTCTACGGTTGCCCACTCGTTTGATTATGAGGAACCACGGCTGAAACAGATTGTCTTTTCTCGTGGCTTCACTTAACCAACAGATTAAGTGACTTATTCACTTCATATAGCTTTGTGCTGTGGAGAAGTTTACAACCAACCACTCAGGTCCATCACGGCCTGAAACCCAAAACCTACCTAAATTAATCTACTCAAGTAGACCGTTTATAGACACGAATGATCAGAGGTTTTCTGCTTTTAGAGGAAACGCCACTTAGGGTGGTTTTTACATAGTGTGAAATTTACCATGAAACGTTGAGTCGGAAAATATCTGCCAGACTTAAACACATAATGTGCCAAAGTTTCCATCGAGTGGTTCAAGCGCACGTCTTGATTTCAACGGTATGGAAACATCAAATAGAAGCGAGACTTTCTGTTTCAAAATTTCAGTTATATGCTTACTTTTCCGAAATTATGTAGAATGTACACAAAAGTCGATGTATAGTCAAAGCCTGATAACCGAAAAAACTAAGCCAGGATTTCGAGTGTTGATTGTACTCGGTTCACTAATGAGGAAAGTAGAGTCTAGGAGATGCCCAATTTTGAAAGTTCCGGTCATACTGAGTTTGAGCCAACGGCAGAAGCTGCACACCGGCGTGGTTTATGCGCTACACTCCTGACCTAATAAGGTACTTCGAGTTTGTTCAGGCTGAGGATACACTTTAATTCGCAGTTGTTATCAGGTATTTAAACAATATATTCAACAGTCGGTGTTGTGGAAATATGCAGACATACGTGCTTCGTCTCGAAGTAGGAAATTACAGACAGCAACTTGCTGTAAATCTGCATATGTGGTGATTGTTGCCACCTAATTATCGTCCAGTATGAACAGAAGTAATCTCGAGCTGTTCTCTAGTTTAAATGGAGGCACTTTGCACAGATGTACAGTTTTATGATGCAGCACTCAAGTAAACTCGTCTGAGATCAGTTTCGTCGTAGAGCAAACGCAGGAGCTAGAACAGGCGAATAAAAAGTTCGGCCGAAAACTGCTGTGTTCAAGGTCAAATGAGCAAGGGCCACACGCGTGTAATACTCAGAATTGACTGAACGGTCTCAACAGTCACATTTGATTGATCAATATCGAAGCTATCTGTTAACGAACATCCCGAAGAATACTCGATCCTTAACGGTCGACAGTGAGTTTGTAAATAAGAAAGCGCTCATTAATGGGCAGAACACATCTAAAAGATAGCTGGAGAGCCTGAAAAGGATAGGCCAGGCAATTGAACTGCCTGACTACTCTCTGCTTTGATCCTCTGCTAGAGTTAACAGTGATTTGGCAAATAATCCGGGTCTACCGAGTGTCGAAATCAGGTGCTGAAGATTAGGCAGTTCCAGCACAAATATCTCATAGTTCACCTGCTCTACATCAGCCAGTGCATTCACACATTCGGAGGCTATCAGGTAACTGTTAAATCACAGGTGTTTTGGTTTTGCGTAGACTATCACTGAGGCTCTCGTCTGTATGTTTTCGTACAGTTGCGCCTTTTCTTCTCTTCTACTCTATATTCATACCAGTTGGCTCGTTAAGCGCACCTGATCCTTCAACAGTTCCTACTACTAAAGTTTCTTTCTTACTGTAATGACAGTAACTTAGTAAACTAATGTTGTTTACTCATTTTATACTCTTTTATAGTTTTTTTCGATTTTACTATCCATTTCAGTGTTTCATCATTCGTGCATATGTGTAGATGGAAATGTTCGGTATGGTTGGTTGCAGTCCGCCGTTACATCAAATAGGCCGAAAGAGTTTATGATAAGTCGTTGATTGTGAAGTTGGGGCTGTGACAATTGAAGCGAGTTCGTCAAATGTTGCAAACCTTGGGAAATACAATGAATGTGACAACTACTGGTATGATTTGCCCACACGTTTTGAATATAATATCCCTAAGTACCAGTTATTTATAGAGTTGAGAATAAGCAACGTAAGTCAGCAGAGGTGAATAATCGTACCGATGCAAATGTGAGCTTGCATTCGTGGTGTACAAACTGTATTCCCTGACAAAACATTTTATCTGAGTAGATTAGCGTTGAAAACCAAACTTTGATCGCAGTAACCCGCTCCCGTTATCATTAAGTACCAAGTAACGCAGCCGAATCATGAAAATTTAGTCGATTTGCTTTATACAGAAAAGCATCACGATTAGAGCAAATTTTATGTTGAGTTCATGATGAATTTTACCTGCTATACTGAAATAACTTATTATTCCTAGGACTGCTCCCCAGAATCTGATCGTGATGGTATTAGGTTTATTAAGGGTGAGCATCTCACATACCTACCAGCATTCAATTAATTATCAAGGCAGTTCATTTCAGAGAAGATGGATCAAATTTAGTGGACTGATGAATCGGCTCTCAAAGCCGTGATATCTTATAAACCTAGACAACTTTCTTCGAAAACATACTATTTGGGTCCGAGGACGTTGCAATAATTGAAAACTGGTAAAGCAAACAAATTTGTTAAGGCTATGAAAGAGGTTTTTTGAATCAAAGTGAATCAGGATTAAGGCGTGTGATATTTTATAAACAGATTGGATATTAGTATCTGTGTGTCAACTTCAGTTCAATCTGGCAGAAAACGTGATCTCAACTAGTTTCTGTCACCTATGTAAGAAAACACTTTTGGTTAAAAGTGTGCAAGTTCCTATTGTAGATATAACCATTGCTTTAATGATTTCTAACGCACACTGCCTGAAAAAAATGCTTTCATCTGATTAATAAGTACAAGTGAAGGCGCATCAGATTGCCAGATATGGCTTATCGCACTGAAACGGGTTGCTTGTGACACTCACTCATTCTGAACATTGTACCCCTCCATTCTTCTAGAAACTTCGTGAGAAACGTAGTGCTATGCCATGAGTGTCAGACCAGACGACTGAGGCTAACAAGCAAACGAGTATGGGCTTCAAGTAATGATCTGTATGAAAAGCACAGTGAGTGACAATTTGCATACCTGGTACCAATAAGTAACAGCTGTTTGTCATCGATATTACTCAAAGCAAGGTGCTGCACTCTTTCCACAGGTGTGCTTAAATGTCTGGTGTTAACTTACCCATAACCGAAGGGGTCTACTCGAAAGGTTTTCCGATGTACTACTCTCCTTAACCCATAATGACATCCTCAACCTTTAGTCAGACTGTCTGTCTGTTCTGCCAGATGTTAGGCAGAGGTGGAATAACGCATAACCATTTACAAAATCCTGGCTTGTAATCAACGGCATCGGAACTCGTGCAAGCTACCCTAATTAAAGTTTCACGAACAACCATTCATGCCTTGGGCCGTCACATCGACCCATGCAAAATCACTGATCTAAGAAACATTTGTTTGTAATCCGTGAGTAATACACGCATTTGTAAGTTGCTGCATTGTTTGAAGTCAGTTGATTCGCCCATTATGCATCTTTTACAAGATGCTGGATCCACATTTAACTCCTGAGAAGGTTTAGTCACATTTCAACCTGAATTTCGTCAACGAAATTGGATTCCGGATGACTGGAGTTTCTATCCATCATGGTGAAATTTACTTAGCATAAAACTGTATTCCTTCGCATTGAAAAACTGACAGAACCAAATCTGTAAAAAGTTGGCATTCTATTGTTTTTCTATTGATTCGGCACTAGAACAGCTAAGAGACGTCTATTCCTAGAACCACCAGTTTTGTCAAACTTGATCGCTGTTTAAAAAGTCGATTAGTCTTTCGATCACTCATAGTCAAACATTTAACCAGACAAATATCAATCTGTTTGTATGAACCTAGTGGTATATAAAATTAGAACGATCAGCTATATCTCAAAGTGATCAATACAAGAATCTATTTCTCGGATCTGTGGTTTTCCTTGTATCGCGTAGTACAAACTAGAAGGTTTTCCGGAATTTCTATTTACACAACAAATATTCACAGACATTCGGCCATTTCAGTAATAGAAACAATCCGTTTTCACTAACGTCGACAGCCTTAATGATTTGACCTAGAAAATTGGTCCAGCCTTCTCAAAATCGCAGTCGACGTGAAGAATGGTAGGAAACTGAGACGCACCACCAGTATTTACGTTGCTTGAGTAGTGTTGCATGGTTCACACTGTGGCAACTTTATTTCAGATTATGATATATATCAAAGTCACCTGTATGGTTTGTTTTCGTTGGTCAGAATTTAGACATCGCTGCTTTTCGTCACATGTCATATAGATGAACTGTTTACTTCCCAGTAGGTCTCACACTGTTCCGTTAATAAGCTATCCGTAACATTCCTCAGGCTAACGTAGTGCTTCTTTATGACAGATGTTTGCAGTTTGAGCAACTGTCTGGATTGGTACATCATTAGGAGCAATTGGATTTAGTATAGCATTACATGGTGTTGCATGCTGAGCTAACCAATGTAGAAAAATTCGAAATAGAATTCTCAGCGACAAAAAGCAATAACGATTTATTGAAAAAACAGTATCTTTTATGGAGGAACGACAGTATTTGCGACTGCTAACAGACGACAGGCGTTCTTGCTTTTTGGATGACCAGTTTGCTGCTGTGTAGTTCCATGAGCTAGCACCAAGCAACTCGGTTGTTTGAAGGGAATACGCATCCGAAAGCAACTGATCGCCCTCTACCACTGACTGGCGCCAGTTTGACCGCACTTATGTCTATGAAAGCTTGTGCGCAAGCACTGATTGGCTGAAACTTTTCCAATCACGAAACCGTTCCAGTCCAAACTTGTTACACATAGGCTGCATAATTACAATTGTCCATTCAACACTTATTTTCACAATGCGTCTTTTCTTGTTTTTAATTTAAGGGGGTACGCACGATTTAGGACAGAATTGAAAGCAGAAAAACGGTGACATTCAGTCTGCACATAGTACATCCTATTAACTCAATAATTCAGGTTGATTCAGCAGAGAGACCTGTCTTAGTTCAAACCTAAAGTTCTCACCAGTGTTGTGCACTGTTTGCTCACGTTACACGCCCATCTGGGACCAACGAAATCTTGAAACTCCAATTTCAAAAAATTTGTTGATAAAACACAGCGTCGATTTCACTATCAGACGCTGCACGTTCCCCAAGATCCAATTTTGTGTTCCCAGCAGTGACACACCTTTTCTCAGAATTCATTAACAAGCAGTCTTTCACCGTGTATTTTATAGGGAATTCAGACAACACGTCTTTTCAAAGCAACAAGATCGTCGTACCCTCAACCGTTGCCAATAACTGATATCGTCATTATTTAGATGTTCCTCATTCTCACAAATTCGGTTATACGGCATCGATTTTTATTAAATCTACGAATCCGCTGGTCTCCTTAACAATACTGCTTAATAGGGTCCACTGACGGTAGGTAAACAAATGAACATCTCTCGTAACATCACACATGCCATAATGTTGAAGCAGCCAGGAATGTTGTCAATGGTTCAAAATAAAATCCATCAACAACAAACAAGAATAACAGTAAGAAGATGGACACTGGTAGATGTTAGCATTTCGCATTGCCTCTTCAGTACCAAATAACTATAACCAGGAACATATATACGACACTAATGGAATGGG
>QNGE01001029.1:69884-199307 GCA_008508345.1 Paragonimus westermani
ATGTAGACTTTCTTCTTCCCAACCATGGGAACCTTATCTCCTACAATACGCTGTTGGCCGTGTGTATTGATAAATCTTAGGGGATACCCATTATCCTGCATGGTGGTTGTAAGCAGTCGAAGTTGGTCACCTGAACATTCTGATGAACAAATGCGCGTAGCATGCATAAACAATGTTCTGACCAATGCTCGCTTGATCTTCATTGGCATGAGGCTTGTGAAGTGATGGTACTTGCCAGTCCAGGTGAGCTTTCGATACACACATCTTCTTACTGAACCACCATCCTGTCGACCGATGAGGATGTTTCCTGTGTTTTGCTGAGGCGGTCGTGATTAATCGTCTCAAGCCAGCGTTGTGTGTACAAAAGCAATTATATGTAAGCCTTCGACTCCCACGGACTTAATAACTGTGTTCTGTCGTTCTCCACCCCATTTGCTATTTTGTTCTTCACCATCCCATCCCATTAGTGTCACATATATGTTCCAGGTTATAGTTATTTGGTACTGAAGAGGCAATGCGAAATGCTAGCATCTACCAGTGTCCATCTTCTTACTGCTATGTTCAAATTTATGAAGGGAACCGACTGTTTCAAACAAGAATAAAACAAGAGTTGCAGTACCTACGTCAGTGGCATCCAAATGCTTGTCTACTGAGTGATATGGTTGCTTCTCTTGTTGGTTGTGCAGCCTTCGTTCTGCGCCTTGGGCTGAGCCCATGAGATTTGCAAACCTTCATAGTAACATCCATAACTAACGTCACACACTGATACACTTCACTTCCGCATCATGCTGATCACTTTGTGACAACTGCAACTGCGGTTATTCTAACGAGTAGGCGCTTAAGGCCACATGTAGACTAATTGTAATACAGACGAGTAATTCCAAATTGCATCTCTAGCAAGAACATTCACACGTAATGACACCCGTTGTTTGTGTTAGATTCCTCACTGTCGATAATAGTTCGTTACCTGACGGAGGTATCCATTTGCTTTTGTAAGATGATTTGTTGATATCATTTCCACTTCATACGTTCAAGCGAGTATTGTGAATTTTCGAATTAGAATCTGCCCTTCATACTAGTCTTAACTAGGGAGGTGGATTTAACAACCTATGTGGGTGTTGCATACACATTATTTTAAAGGACTGCGGTTTCGTTGCGTTTTAAGATTGTTAGTACACTAACGATAATGAAGGTGTGGTTGGAAAAAATGACTTGTGCAAGGATTTCGAAAACCTCAGTAATTGACGGTTACTGCAAATGAGAGGCTCGATCGCACTCCCAGCAAATAGGACATCACATATGGTTTGCCAAACTTACTTAGTGATTGGGAATAAATTATTTTACAGAAGAGTCATTTAAAGCTACTTGGTGAAGTGAGAACAAAGTTGGACTTTGTCGCAGCCAACACTTTATAAACGGATTCCACTGTCAGCATAAACGTCCGGCAATCGGTACGTGGCGACTGTTTTTTCCTGACATTCTAGCAGTAATTATTCCCAATTTTGACTTTGTCTTGTTTCAGGTCACTGAGGCTGTGTCCTCATGAAACCCACCTGAGTGTTTCCGTTTAAAGTGTTGATTGTCCCTCCAGTTTCCAATACTTAAATATTGTTTTCTTAGATACATCTCCAGACACTCAAGAGACCACATGAAAAGGCACCTTTCCTGCCTACTTAGTGGTAGAGATCGGCTAACTGAGCAAAAGTCGTATTTGAAACTGTCCATACACCGGAACAACCAGCAGGTATTCACATCTTTACTGTTTTCCATGATTAGGTAATTCCGTGTCCATTAAAACTATCAATAAAATCGCAGAAGGTGACCGGGTGAAAAATTAGGCTGAATGTGTTATCTTCGAAAGTAACCGAAGGTCATATATGGCTGAGAATAGGATTGTAACGAGCACACGGTTGATCCGATTAAAAGTGCATTAGAGTATGACAACAAAAGCACAGCCGTTTGCTTTGTTCAGTGTAGGTGGATATATAAGTGGACGTCACATTGGTTGCGCACCAGACGATTGAATAAATGCTATGAGAATCTCTATGTTTTGCTCTTTGGTTTAATCAGCGTGAACACTAAGATGCCCATAAGAACACCAAAATGGCTACTGTCACGAAAACCAAATTTTCGAAGCAATGGTCAAGATCAGTAAAAGTCAGGTCGTGGTCGTAAGTATGTTTTGTCGTTTTACGGTCGTTCTTTAACGATTCAAGTTCACACAGAGTTACGCGTAATCTGCTGATCCGGCAAATGTCCCTCAATATTCAACAACAGGGATAATCTATCCTCAAAACGTTAAACGAGAAGGCGCTCGTAATAAATAGAGTTAATAAGTGGTTTGTTAAACGCTGAAGATTAGATAAACGTGTGCTGTCAACAGTCGAACATCTTTAATGAACTTATTCACTGTCATACCTTGTCCAAAAGTTTACCCGTTTGGTCATGGTGCATGTGCTGTGTTCTCGCTGTTTACTGATAAATTGTTACTCCTAGCTAAAAAGATACATTTTGAACGTGAATTCATCATGGTTTTACATAAGCTATGGATGTTTAGTCATTAAACAGTTAATTGAGGGTTGTATTTTGGTAACTTTTTGAGCGATACTTTTGAAATTCGGATGTTCCGACTATCTAGATTTTTAGTTCAGTTTTGTGGATTAAAGAGGTCGTTTTTGCAACAAAAATAAGACACAATCATCCGTCTAGTCAAGCACGACGTACTTTTGCAGGTTCTACCGCAAAACTATGAAAGGGTTTACACTCTTCACTTCCCTCCCACGTTTGTCAGCATTGATACTTACAGCAGTCAACACAAATCTAGATAACGGTTGAGAGCTGGGAGAACTCGCCTGATGTAAAAGGTTTCTTCTGGATTAGTAAAAATCAGCCCAAAAGAATTTGTGGTAGATCTGGTGACATAATGGTATGAACGCCAGAGAAGAGTACACCTCTACCGCATCAATTCAAACAGAAAATACCCGCCGTTTTAGCATACGCGTGAAAAAAGAAACAAAGTTACATAATACACTTTTAAACAAACATTTTGCAGTGTCTGTGGCTCACAATCTTCCAACAAATTAATTGTTCCACAATGTGAGCGACGATCCACACGTTGTAATCACTTCCATTAAATCTTGTTTTTCTAATTTATTTGTGGTAATTACGAATCAACATAAGTTTAGTGACAGTTTTGGGGTAAGGTTTATGACGCAACTCAAATCTACTTATTAGGTCCGTTAATGGGTGCATCGTCTGTGTTGCAGTAGGGGAGTCCACCGACAATTTGTAGGACATCTTTGATAAAACATCGTTTTCAGTGCACTTTCTACGCGTCTTTCAAGTGAAAACTCAAGGGACAATTGCGTTATTGCACACGGTGCAACCCTTGCGATTTCATTGCTTGAACATTTATTGGCTACGTTAAAGATTGAAACGAATGTCTTAAAACAGTGATGTATACATCCGACAAGAACTAGGGATTACAGAAACCTACATATACAAAACAGGATTCTGATAAGTATGAAAATGAATTGTAGAACTATGGCAGTTCACGAATTTTTTAAAACTCATTTAATTATGAAACTGTTATAGTTAAACTAATCATTTGCCACTGTTAAAGAAATGGCTAAAAATATTTAACATTGAGATCACTTGCTAGAATGATCGAGCAAAACTTTCTCACATATATACCTCCTACTAAGCGACGGGATCCGTAAATAAGCTGGAAATGAGTCAACTGGGTGCGGTCACTTAATGGTTTCCATTCTCCTGAATTTCGTAGAAATAGCGCGCTTTCTCTGTTCACCGAGAATTTTGACGTTGCTTTAACAGTGTATTCGCAGCATTCAACTCAACGGATTATAATGTTAAAGCCATTGGAATCAAGAATTAGTTGCGCATTGGTTTTCCATACTTCAGTATGTTAAGGCACAGTCAAGTAGGCAGTTTTATTCCAGTGAGGACACGGGAGACATCGCAAGATTTCTAGCAAAATAGCTCTACACTTCTTCGTCACCAAAAGTTCATAGCAGGATATTGGTCTCCCGAAAGAAGCTTTCGTACACAAGTGATCATTTTGAAACTTATGAAACTTGAATTGCGCGGAATTACTTTGAATTCCGCAAGTGAAAATTTTATGATCAATTGCTCTATTTTCAAACACGATTCCGCAAATTGAATGTTTGACAAGAAGACTCAGAAACAAGTGAATCAACCTACTTATCGGTTTATTTACTAATGAATCAACACAATGTTTCAATTGGGAAACAGCCTGTACTTTTTAAAAGCAGTTTAAATAAGGATTCATTTGCTCACTCATGTCGGACACCGCTCGTTGGTTGTACCACACAGCGGTTGTCTGGCACAACATGTGAATTGATACTTTTTGTTTGAATTCTGTCGCGACCGAAATAGATGTAAACGCCATTGCTTCTCATTCAGCTGGCTTTGGTCGTTTTTAATGTAATAGACTAATTTTAACAGGCACAGAGAAATTCTACGAACGGTGGTGAGGGCTCGATTACTAGGCTTTTTCGGACCAGAAATGTGCCATTACAAACATGAAATATTCATACGTATACTTTTATATCAGCGTTGATAATCACCCAGCTGACAGTCTTTGAATTATTTCGCATTCCAACTCACCGGTGATATTAAATAATTTCACATATTTGGCGTTACAGTTAGCCTGAAGAGCAGACGCAAAAACCAGGTCATGTTAAGTGTGGTGTTTGTCCCATGACACTACCGCATATTTTCGAGTGGATTATAAATGTGTATGTTTTGGTCACCTTATTAACTATTACGTTTTGAAAAATACATACCGACATGCATCTTAACATAATCAACGAAACTCAACTTTGGTTTTCCTAGTGGTAATATTTCACGGTAACAAATTATTTAACAATCAATCACTGGCTTCATACACTAATCACAGGAACCACTTCCCGAAATGATTAATGCATACCTGCTCTGTTGAGAGTTAACATTAATTCGGTATACAAAACGTAAAGCAATTAACCTGTAGGCTGTCAGCAGCCTAAACTCCGGTCCATATAAGCCTTGTCCAGGAAGCAATTTTCAAATGATTGATGCGTGCAAACAAATAGGTCGACATTCATGAGGAAATTGAAAATAGAAGGATGTTATTGTGTGCACACGTCCAAAAAGAATGATTGTTGTTTAAGAAATGTTTGCTTGCAAAGTTGCGTGATTTCACTAATCTTTTCAACGAAACATCTCAAGCTTTTTGGCGAAGAGGCTTTCAGGAATTGGCGTAAACAATCCAATTGATTTGAATGAGGTGGCGTATCTGCATCTGAAGCCTCAGCATGGCTTGTCTCTTAGGCAACGACTGGTCCGTCAGGCTGAATTGTGCTCCCGACAGTTTCCTTTACTTCACATCTTTAATAGAAACAGATAAATCTTCGGCGTTTTCTTTCAGAAATTCAGGTTATTCAGCTTTAATAAGAGAAAAACTGGTCTCCGCCTTTCTAATGAATGTTCGGTAATCCAGCTTTGCATTTGGCTCGATCGATGACAGTTAAAATACAACTAAGTTTATTGTTCTATTCATCGTGCAGTTGAGTTTCAACGAGTTTACTCTGCATTTGTGAACATCAGACAATGTGCTGCATATCACATTCAAATACGAATGAGCTATTGAGTTCATAGGTTAGTAGGGAACGGAAAGATGTTTGGTTACTGATTTTTATTTTCTGGACAATATTGGTAAGTCTGTAGCAAGTGCATACATATATTTAACATGGTAAATATACACAGTGTATATATTGTGGCCGTAAGCAAGTCATAACTAATTTGGATAGAAGCTTTGATGTACAGTCATATGGGCAAGGTGCACTGAAAAGCTCTGAAGCAAAATCGTGTCAAATGAGTAAGTTTGGTAATATGTGAACGTATATTTGAGCACGGCCTCCTAAGATGAACAGTGCTTTACAACGAAGGGACTTGGCCTGTATTTCGGCCTGTCAGCTGTGCAATCTAGCTTCAATAAATGACTTCATAAGCGTTCACGATTGTTTACTCAGAGATCTGCAGTTAAGTGTAGGAAATGTGGAGGGTTTTGTTGTAGAAACTGGGTTCCTCTAAGATATCCTCAACGCACTGCCAATTGACCCAGTTCCGCTTGACAACGCGATAAGGTAGTTTCCAATGTCTTTCTCTGAACATATTTGGTATCCTAATCCTCTCGTGTTAAATTGTGATAAGCCTGCGTTCTCGTCTCCTGGTGCGAACGGATCAGGAAACTGAACTCACCGGGAATGTCACGAGTTGGAAAAGATTAAAATCCTCTCTACAAAATTCAGTTTCATCTGGACCATTTTACTCATGGTATTAGACGTTCTAGACACGTCAGAATTATCTGTCCTTAGGGCTCAACTCAGTGTCGCAAAGGTAGTAGCCAATACGAGTTTGATGGTGCATGTGCAAGAGATGACATTAATTGATTTGAAACATTAGTTACTTCGTACAATATCCATATCACCTGGAGGCTGGACAACTAGGCAAACGTTTCCGTCACGAGTACCATCGACGATTTTGTAATGTCAGATAGGCCGGTAGCAGACAAGTATTACAATGGTGGCATTAAGCTGGATCTTTGTAGAATGAATCAACCAGTCTGACAAATGTTTGATCCCTCTGACATTCGAACAACCTAGGACTCGATAATCCACTAACTAAATGATTGAGTACAATTGAAGACCGTAGTACCAAAGCACATTCGGTAGAATGTAACAGTCAACTTCAGTAGACGTTTTGGAAAAATATGTCAGGGTTTATGCTAGTGGGAAAGCTTCAAATTTGTAGGTATCTTCCAGAAATCACTAGCAGTCATAAGCCTCTAGAAATAAGAATATAGCTCGAAAAACCACGGTGCGCGTTGGTAATGAGTTCGCAATCCTAAACTCGAACTAAAAAACGTCACCCGGTTAGTGTTTGATTATCAGGGATCCCGACGAAAGGTGTCACTGACTGACACCTTGCTGGATCTTCTCTCTGCTCGTTTTAGAAGATAGATGTAACAGCAAACCGTTTGCATATGGTTTGACCAACTCACAGGGAACTTGGTAATCATTCTACGGTGTTTAGGACATTTTAAGATGCCCACTTTCGGCTGTTTGAACTGAGTGCCACAAGTTGGAACTAACCGACGGATTCTCTCACTTTGGCTGGACTGTTCTCTGTGTTCACTGGTCACTCGTGGGGTTCGAAAGAGGCTGGCTGGATAGTCTATCTGAATGCGAACGCTGCGATCAAATGTGAGTGATGGTCAACTTGAAAATAAACCAAATCCCCGACTACTCATCAGTAATTCATATATATTTACCTACTGTCTGCCCTTGAATATCAACGATCACCACCTGTCTATTACTAATTTCAGGGCCCCAGCCTGGCTTCTTAATTGAGGTGATCCTATCGTTAATCCGAATTCAGTCATAACCCAGATCCTTCACAGTTGAATTTTTACCAACCCTAATAGGAATTCGCAGTTGTGGACTTTCACCTTTTATTAAGGTGCATCCCGTGATTTTTTTGTCGTAAGAAATTTTACAATCCACTCGCAACTTTCGAACAGGATAACGTTGACAAAACCTGTTTTTGCAGAAGCCATGGCGCTGCACGAACCTAAACATGTAAATGTTAGCAGACCACTGTTTCTGTTTCTTAGCTGCCTGGTTTGTTCACTCTGTCGAGAACAGTTAGCTGCATTGTATTTGCTAATTACATGTGATCTTTCTTCAGCGACGACCTATCACCACCGATCCACATTTATGCCTTTGGGGCAACGTTGTGCAGTGACCGTTGTTTAATAACTTGTCTACTGTTCCGTGTTCACTGTGCTCGTTTGGGGCTCCAATTATCAGACTGCTGAATATGCTGAGGGCAAAGTGGTTACTGACACCTGCAACATGGCGCACTTCTTGACATGCTGGACCCAATTCCATTGCTATCTTAGAGAGGTGTCTATCTAGGGAAATTATCGTACCACTGAAGAAATGCCTGTTAAATTGTGACCCCCCATACTACAAGTCTTTTGGTAGTGAATTGTGAATGTTAACTGAAGTTGATGTTCAAAACAGGACATTTTACAAGGCCGTTTCAGGCCCTGTATGCATAAAAGCACTGGAGCAGGTGGATCACACCAAGTGATCCAGTAAAAATGTCGAATGATGATAGTTATTTGTCAGACTGGATCAAAAGTATAAGAAAATAAGCCAGTCACCCACAAATGATGTTGTTCCGCCTGAACTTCTTTAGTGGGCCACATCACTTTCCTTTTTCATTCCCGTTCACTCCGAAACATGATCAAACCTTGTATGGTTTGTCGTTCGGCATCTTTACCGTACAGTGAATCTCAATGGGACCCACTATAAAAATGCCTCACCAAATGGACAAACATTCAAGCTGGTTCAAGATGTTGAAGGACAGACCAACACTAGATATGCTAACACGATGAAGTTGCCACCGTGGACACGGCAGATTGACCTGTTTGATCCAGTTTGTATGTGACCCTTTTTAGATAACTGTAAATGTGGCTGCGACTTCCGCAACACACGAACGTAACGGCTGCCATTGAGAAAACAGTGAACCACAGCAAACAGCTGGAGGAACTCCGTAAAAGCAACTCTCTTTACGGTATATGTGCGAGTGGAAAAGGAATCAACGAGAACAGCATTTTACTTTTAACAGTCTTACATGGTTTGACTTTTTCAACAAACTCGGTTGCTATTTCGAATGGTTATTATGAAGAGGATCGCTCGTTGCTAAGATGAATGTTGTAGACGGTACGTTAAAATGTGCTGAGATTGGCAACAAGGATTAAAATGTATAATTTTTGTTTCACGACACTCCTGGCCCGTTGTGTTCGAAGTCGGTTCATACATGGCCGGTAGATATTTGGCTGTTAAATTAAGGATTAATAATGAGACAACTTTGTGACCGTATAACAATTTCCCACACAGTTCTCTATGGACAGATAGGCAAGTGCATAACAAGTAAGATGAGGTTTCACTACTTTAACACAATGCTACTGTTTAATTGTGTACCAAAAGTAGTGGGGTTAAAAATGGCAGACAAAACCTGGCAACCGATTCAACGCTAGGGGAGTGGACAAGTTGACTTGCAAGTAAATGTGTGTGGGAATATGTATGTCTATATGTATGTGTTGGTTTGATTTCGAGCATAAATTGTTAGTCTCAGAAATAAGGACATTTCCGTTATCTTCATTTTTACCACAATGCCACTAGGAAATTTTGAGAGGTGGATTTATAGCAAAATAAAAACGCACCAGGAATTTAGTCGTGCCAAGTGCAGGATGTTTTTGCTCTGATCTGTAGGAGTTGCAACCGGTCCTTTTTGTAGGGTTGCATATGAACAATCGATTATATATGTTGACAATGGATATGAACTGAGTAATAGCCAGTTAAGAGTTCCTGATTGTTTTTTGAATTCCAACAGCGAAACCACATCACAGTCATGCATAGACTCATGGCGAAAAATGAATGGTTGAGCCATTTGCCGTCGAATGTCTGAAAAACGTGGAAAAACCTGTGGATAAATGTTTGAGCATTACAAAGCACCCAGTTATTGAAAGTAATATTAACTCACTCATGGGAAACAACTGTTTATATTTTCGGCAGTCAGTGCACTAAAAAACTGACAGTTCAGAATTTCCCATCTGTTCTTGCGTTTCGTGGCTGTCATCCAACTACTTCGGCTGGTCTACTCCGACATAGGCCTGTCCCAGTAGTTTCACCCATCAGCTACCCAACAACAGAATGGATGCACCAGTTGCTGACTCCTGATTTTTTATCCTTGTTCAGCTCGTAAAGGCCCTTATGTGAACCTTAATTGGCTGCACTTTTTCGAATGCAGATGTTATAATCAAATCACTTCACCCACCTGCACCTCTAACAGTTTTGCGATGATTCGGCCCGTTGAGCTCATTTCTTGTGGCTACCGCGCGAAAAGTGGCAAGACGCATAGTTTGCTCAGTCAAATCAATCGAACGTAGTTCATTTTGTGTGAATTACTTGATTCATTCAGTGCTCAATTTAACTCATCTATGTTACATAATTGATGTTTAGATCAACATGGAACTTGATGTGAAATAGTGTGCAGTAAGCAAGTTGACGGAGGGTCATTCAATGAACGTCACGCAGCTACCTGCTATGAAGGGTGATTAATTGGACCCACCGCTGGCTGCATGGCAAGATCAGGCCAAATCAATCTTAGACCAAGCCATTTTTATCTGCGGTTTGCTTAGGTCTGTGCGATTGTGATAGTTTAGAGAAGCATATTACATTTAACTGAATTTGCAGGTCTGGCCCATTATTACGGTCATTTAGTACGGTGAATCTGTTATATCATCTTAAGGTCTCCTGGGTATCTGGTACGTAGGAAAATGGGGATTTTTCCGTATTTGCGTATCATATTTGCAACACTACAGACACAAGCAATAAGTCAGAAATGTGTAAGGTGCTTTCGCAACAAATTTAAATAGAGCAATTCAACAAACTTCTTGTAAAAAGGGAAGTGGTTTTAGTAAAACATGGGGGTCTTCTTGCTTTTTCAGTGTGGTAGTCTGCTCGAATGCCACTGGAACAAAAATTAGAAGAGGGCAAACAAGAAAGGCACTTATTCATATACGAGGTATGAAGTCATTTTCGACCGTTCCTACCAAACATCACATAGGAAAACAATCCCGACTGTATTACTCCGTACAAAAAAGACCTTTCAGAAGAAAACTTGAAAAGGTAAAATACACTGCCCCTAAGCTGGTGTTTTGTTCATACTGGGATAAACAGAAAAGCCACTGAGTCTAAAATGGATACAGAAGTGGAAAAAGAAGATTACCGTGCACAGGGGATGTTGCAAAACTCCCGCATGATATCCAGAAATACTTGTGTCGGCAGCTGTAGAAGGGAACTAGCTAGGTGTTATAGAAACAGTGTAACTGCAGTCAAGTGAAGATAGAACGATTCGATTTAGTGACTTCACGCGTTGGCAGCTCTTACCAGTTAAGCTCCGTAAATTACCAAAACAGTACACAGCTCTGAAAAACGCAAACTGCCTAGTGTAGATTTTGAATGAATGTGAGTTGGTCACACTATGTATGTGAGACTTGCAGGTGTACAAGAGGAACCCGGAGGTGGAAGCACTTCGGATGAGCTCACAAATCTGTAATATCAGAAAAGTGATGCGGGTACTCCCTGTTCATTTTACACATTATACTTCCCATTTCGTGCACACCTGAATCTGGGCTCAATAACAGAAGGACGTTGAATATGAGAACTGTACAAAAGGCGAGACATAGCAAACAACTCAGGTGACGGTTAGGTAGTGCAGAAAAGTACTTCGTGTGAGTGTCTTATTTTCTGCGTACCAAAAGCATACACAAATGTGGTACTCTCTAATAAGCATTTTAGGGATGGAAGCATTTACTGCTAGACATTAGTGGTTAATATGTAGCTGGGTTTCGATTCAACGAAAGAAGGGCTAAATGATCGAGCAATACAGTTGGGTGTCTAATATATATATATATATGTATTTCTCTGCAGAGGATAAATCTTATACTAGCCGTCAGTTTCAGTTCCAAATTTTTGAACCCGTCTCTCGTATGGACATCACTGCACTTGAAGTCCAGAGTATTGATATCCCAAATGAAAAGTTTTTTGGACAGCTGCCAGCTCACTTTTTACCACCTGGACTCTGGAGAAAGGAGAACACCACAAGGATTCGTGTTGACCAAATTTTCCCTGAGGACTAACCAGAAGTAAGCAGGTTCTATACATCCACATCACTGAGATGATTATCCACAAAACTGAAATATTTTCAACTGTTCTAGTTGCATTCGCACCCATGTTTTGTAAAAACAAATAAGCTTCTTCGGAGACTTCAGCTAAGTAAACTTGAAGTGCTAGAATAGGCATGCTGCTGAAGGAAAAACCGGAAGCGTACTTATAAATATGTTTGCATTCCAGACCCGTGGTTCAGTATTTTGAAAGATAAAACAGCTGAAGCCATAAGCCGGTTGCTTGAACCTCGGACCTAATGGTTGCCGACATGCCCTGGTGCTTACCACAACCAAGCTGTGGAACTGTCTCTAAAAATTGATCAACTGGTAAACAGAGTTGAACTCGGAGTTGGGGTAGGTAACCGTTCTGATATGTACCGGAGGACATTCAATGAATAGAATTTTCACAATGGTCCAGAAAACTTATCGAGGGTCATAAATGGCGCAATACTAGCCATGAAATCTACCTGACGTTATAATTACTCAAACCTAACTTATTGTCTGTATGAGGTGATTTCTCTCCCTCCGTTGGATCATGTGCCGCGGTACACCGCCATGGTGCGGAACCCGCCCACATATTGGAAACATGAACATGGAGGAGATTTAGGGCTAGTGATAGTCATCGCAGATTTGCAGAGCACAAAATTATGTGACCAAGTACCGTTAGGTTATAGTTGCAATGTCTGAGAGTCAACGGTGATAGATTGGCTAAAAAGAAAGCTGACAGATACGGTGCATTACAGGTACCTGATGTAGAAAATCATTTTCCGTTTGTCACTAACGGAAACAATGCGAAGACGGACTTGAACTAGGCGGAAAATCGAGCCAGTGTAAAGTGTGGATAATGGCAATCTACTCAGTGTCGAGCTGGAAACCGACCTTTTGGAGATAGCGGTCACATTGGATTTACTGTTGTACCTTCCAGTAGGATGTAGTATTATTAAAGCGGCATGATGATACTATATCCATCCCGTTAACTTGTTGTGCCCGTTTAACTTCTAGGTGTATTTTCTATTAAAACAACCAAATTGTAGGAGCTACTTGAAGATAGTAAGACGAAAACAGTTTTGTATAGTTGTGATAATTAGTTCCCTTTAGAATTCTGTACGAAACAGTTAACAGGAAAAATCTGATCCAAGTTACCGTAAATTCGGTACTGAGCAGACAGTACGAAAAGCTTGTATCCACCAGTTTTCGTGTTGCAACTGTTTTGTTCAAGTTACATATGCATAAAAAAATTATTACACAAAATTTTGCGCCTGTGGCTTTAAAAGCTTTTGAAGTGCTTTCTGCTGAATAAAATCGGTCATCCTACAAAAATTGAAGAACTGTGTTGACCCAAACGAATCGTTTATTAAGAAGGTCTATATTGCCTCTTAAGCGAAATTAGTGGACATTTTGGCAAGGAAGAGAAAATAATCCTTATTTTAAAGCGCTTCCGTTTCGGTCAGTCACCAAACGTTGGTGATAATGAAGATACAGGCAGCAAGGCCCTCCTAAAAAGTGCTTGCTTGGATTAAGGACTTATTGCAGGACAAGACGTCTTCGGTCTAGCTACAAAGTTTAAAATCCGACACCAATTTGAAAACCAGTGTCGGAATAATCGATTCTAGCATGGCGGCTATCTCTTATGACCACCAGAAATTCAGCCTTAGCTATATGTATATATATATATATTCGCAGTTGATTTCAAATCAAACGGTATCCTACAACGAATTAAATACAAGGCGACCTCGATAAAGATCACAATTGGGCATCCGGGTAGCAGCTTACTTCTCACATCATTTCCTGACTTTACCTGTGCGTCGGCATTGCTGTTTGAAACCGCGAAAATTACCAACCTCCATAACAACTAACAGAAATGAAATATGAGATGTTCCGCTAACCAGACCAAGGTTGCGGTACGGTTAACATTAACAAGGCTGACTATGAGTCAAAAATGGAAGATATCTTAACGGGCGTACAGAAATATCACATAGACAGTACGGTGAGGACAAATTTTGATAGAGAAACAAACCTTAAGAAAGCTTCAGTGCTTACTGGGTATATCTCTGAAACAGTTAAAGCCAGCTGGAACTTGCAATCTACAATTAGGTGGAACCCCAAAAGTACAAATGTGGTGTCCCGTTATAAGGCGAGCCCTGTCCATGAACACCTCACAATACCACAGGCTTGTCAGATGGATTGTAGACATTCTCAGTCTTACTCGTCAGATGTTTACTGCTCACTGCTGACGATATTCCTTCGAAATGGGACATACTTTACACGAGATGTATTATATCCATGTCGGCTACTTCTTTACGAACATCCTCCTCCGAGAAACAGTCAAATTTTCGTGTGACCTTACTTTCCACTAAAATTCCCCTTTTTGTCTCCCAGTCGATTACCTTAAGGAACTTATGTTTTGTTCACAGAGAATGTCCGCTTTGATTTTCAACGGATAACTCATTGGACCCTACAGTTGCGGATATATTTTTAAGAATGACTGAATTAAAATTATCAGATGCTACCGACGATCTCAGACTCTGTAAGCGATATGTAGATGATATTTGTATTTCTATCACCATTATTCGCTTTTTCCACACTTGAAGATTTCTAATTCCTTCGGCCTAATTTTTCTGTTTCTCATGAAGCGAAAACAAACAATAGTTTATTCTTATCGTTTCACCTACCAGATGGCAGGATGGTTTACTACAACGCTCAGTACAACGCAAGATCACCCGCAAGATCACTCTCATCTTAATTACTCACATAAGAGGTTTGATGCGAAACTTGTTTTATAGAACCCGATAGATCTGTATAGATGGCTTTAGGAGGAGAGGCGAGATTAAAGGTGTTACTCGCAGACGGAAGTCTAGGAAATTTCATCGATATTCACAGCCGAAAGAGACTGGTCAAAACCGTCCTGAGTGTTGTTCTATATAGGCAGGTTTTTGAACCTGCCTTTCAAAGATGACCATATCACAACTGACGTAAGTCAGAAATTACAGTCCACTCTAACTCACACATTCTTTGCGGCCGAATTGCGGTTGTTACACCCATACCGGTGTGTCGCTCAGTTTACTCGTAATCTTGACCTACCGAAATGTTCTGCCTCACGTGTAATCTATCAGTTCACTTGCAATTGCGGTGAGATCTATATTGGCATAACAGATAGATACCTACGACTAAGAAAGATTGAACGGGTGCACAAGCGGTTGGTGCGCGCGATAACGCAACAGGCAGTGGCAACAGTGCGACTGGGACGAAATCCGACCTCGTTCATTGCGAAGCGCAGCATGGAAACAGGTGACGTTGTTGAACTCGCTAACTCGTTCCAATTATAGTGCGTAATCGGAATCCGAAGTTGATTACGTTCTCCGAGGCAGTGTTACTCAATACTTGTCATCCGGCTCTGTGTGTGCATAAGCTGTTGACTCATGCAGTTTGTCTGCCCTGGCACCGACGACAGTCTTTGTTTCGTGGTAACCCAATTGTTGATTTCTTATACTGTTGTTGATATGGGTATGTCCCGGTCAGTATAATGTTTTACGTGCGTGACTTGAGAAAGTGAACGAATGGTTAACATCTCGCGATGCATATTCCATCGTTATTGTTAATGTTATTGTTAACGTCGGAAATTGTGAACGTCCACTATGGATTGGCTTGGGGAGGCAGTGAGATCAAACATGGACAACGATTTTTACAGGAGGAGTGTCGGAACTAGAAATGCTGTTAGTCCAGGTGACTAAGGACTTCAGGGTTGTTACGTAGTGTCTACTGGTAGTAGGCAAACTTAAAAAAGACACACACCGAATGCACAAGCGGCTTTTGTACACTCAACAAGCGGATTTTACGAAGTGACTTGCAATACTAGGGACAAGCGTGGTCCTCCTTGACGTTAAGGATTACCGGACTACCATAAGAAATGTACTGTCTTCACGGGATTCCTCGATTACGAAACAAACTGAAACGAGAAGAAAATAAGCGACGCTTGAGATTATTGCACGAAATGTAGAAGACAAACCAGCACGTGCTCATTTATGGAAATTCCGCGAGCGTGCGCCGAGTAGGAAGATTGGAAAGTATACAAGTCTTAATTCGGTTATGGTTATAAATCAGTTGATGGCTTATATCCTATATCTAAAGGTAACCGATAAAACTAGTCAACAAGTGTCATCGTGACCCTACTGACTGTTGACCAACATTGTTTCCAAAGCTAAACGGATCGAAACAAACGACCTGAAATTATTCACAATTAGTCACTTTCAGCCATAATTAGACAACAAAAATTAACCACAGACCCCTTCTCTAGTCTATACGACTACATCCACGGCTCTGCTTCATCTGACGCTTTAGAGTTCCAATATAGCTCTCGGGACAACAGCACTGGCAATGGCACCTACCGCAAACTGAGATTATTACACTAAATAATTTTCTGGCCACTAATTTCTTGTTGCTCAACCCACCGACCTCCTCACACAGAAACGCTGTAACATTGCTTCCATCATCGGTTGCAACGAGATAAAACAATTGTGGCTTGAGTTCAAAAACGGAATAGAGTTATTTCAAGCCAAAAGTCCTTTGAACTAAAGTGAACACATTCCTGATGCGGTTCTACTATTGTGAACTAAAACGAGGACTTTTGTGGATCCATGGACATCAGAAAGATTCCCAGAAGATTAAAAAAGAATATGCTCATACACTACACACACAGAAAATCAGTAGTGTGCAAATCAGACTTTCTGTGTTTGAGAATGTTCACTGTGTTCGGCAGTACCAAAACCTCACGGCCTTGCTCAGTCCACTAGTATTTAATTTGTAACGGAGTACCGCACTGTGCACATTTGTTTAACATATCTAGGATGGTGCTTTGTATCCAATGTTTCAGTAAGCTCTTAACTCTTACACAGTCCCACCGATTTATGTGGACAGAATAAATGGACAAACGTGGTAGGTCAGCAAACAGAATGGCAGAGAGTACGTAATTCCATACTGTAAATAAAAGAAAAATGTAGAAGCTATGCAATTATTCCATACGAAAAGTCATTATGCAGTTCAGTGTCACAGTAGCTGCTGCATTGTGCACAGTTTTAGTGGTTTTCAAAAAACTCAACTTGTTCAACCTGAACCGCTTCCGCTTTGTGCGAGCTGTAACTGTCATACCACATCATATATATATATATATGCAACGACTTTTATTACTCGTAATCCATCGAAGTTCCAGATAAACACGACGAAGTGAATTACTCTGTCTCTTCGAAAACGTGTTAGACAATGAATAAATTCTACGTAAAATACCACAGAAGATGAGTGCTTGAATCATCTAGGAGCCACTGGAGATAACCGATCATGACTATGGTTTCCACGGACGTTTTTGCTAACACCTTCTGATAAAAGACGTTCGACCTAGATGTCTCTTTTTTTGGAGCTCGCCAGTAGTGTATATGCTTGTCAGCCCCGGGATTTGAACCCCTATCATATTTTAATAAGACAGTCCCGTCAATCACTGCTTAATAAGCTTCACGTATTTACTTCCGCTTGCGCTCAATGATCAGATTACCTCATGTTAGCGCCAATCAATAACCTCGTGACTAGCACTTATTACAAGTTAAATTCGCAGGAATCACTGTAATTTTCTAGTGGCATTCCAATTATCTCTGAGTTGTAAGAAGCTTTGCACGAGGTACGCTGGACATCATTCACAAATTGGTGTATTCTCATAAACGCTTGTTCGAAATTCGAAGCTAAGCTGTGGTAAGGGTATGCTTTATTGAGAAGCTCTGTCAAGAACGAAGTTAAAGTATATTGCCTTTCTCCCACAAGAGGCTGGTAGAAAAGTCTATGGGGAACAACAAATTCACGTCCATTTATGAGTGATTTTCAACTTATCAATTATGCCCGTTACTGCCTATTAGCTTGAAGTTCCCACACTTTTTGGCTACGAGTCGTCACGCATTGCTCAAAGTAATCAGGAAAATGTCATGGTAAACTAATGAGAAGTTGAAATTGCAAAGGTTAACAATTTTACGAAAAGTAAGGTAGTATAATAAATTAACTAGCGTGAAATCCCAAACACATGACAGCCGACGAAGACACAATCACACCGGTTTGCATTTTGGATCTCATAGGCTTGTCACTCAAGGAATTAAAAAGTCATTTTCATACAACCAAGGTTCCAACTTTAATATATTCCTTCGAAAATAATTATTTTCTAACTGACTGCCAGAACTGCGTTTTCCTCTCAGTGTTAATTATACAGTGATCTACCGTAAATGCAAAACAAGTCTAATTCCACATATATATTTCGTGCACAATTAACTAGGAATTTGTGTACCGGATTACAGCTTGCAAACCTAGCAACTGTGTTCCTTTTAACAATGAAGCTTTCGAGCTAGAAGTAAAAATGGCCAACTATGCTTTATTAGCGGACGTCTGTAAAGACTATACATACACATAATAACTTACCGATCAGTTTAAAATACACTCCAAATATTCATATATGTACGATTTTCGAGTGCCAAAACTAACTTTTTGAAACAGAATAAAAAAGAGCCACTGTGTTATCTAATTATGGGTTGTACCAAACTACTGAACAACGGTTCGTTCATCTACAAACCGATGAATGACAGCACTGAGCAATTTTTTATAATTAATGGTGTGTAATGGATGATTTGGTTGACATACTCAAACTTCACAGCATCTTCCAGATTTTGATTGACTTGCCAAATAGCTCATTTGGAAAGACGCACTTGACTCGAACGTACATCTTGTTGAAACCAAACAAAGTGTGCATTCTTGTCGGTAATACTACGAATACTGTATTCGTCAAGAGGTTTAAGCAACCTGGGTGTTACTCACAAGCTGAGGTGGCCGAGTGTTTTGACACACAAAATCGATTTGGTCTAGTGTGGAGTCAACAGCACAACAATCAACACGATTGCCTTTTGAGAATTTAGATTGGAATTACGCTCCGTGTCATGTCAGAGATAGGCCCCGTTGATAAGCTTAAAGAAAAGCAAAACGTTGCTCTGATAATTCTTTTCGAAAGGAACTGACAAAAATGTCTATGTGAAGTTTACAGCTGTCACCAATGATGAACGATGTTCAGTGAATGACGTTCAAATTGCTCCCAGCTTACCATCAAGTGCAACGATTTATCTGAAATCATTTTTCATTAGTCCGCAGATATACGAAAGTTACGATATTTCAGGGAGTAGTTGTTAGTTGTGTAAAAGAATACTTGTCTCATCCCAAGAAGGCTTAGTTCAAAACAGTTTATTTGTGTATTGAGCACCGACGTTAAACAGTTAACATTCGGTAGCGCTATTTTTGAATGTGTTGAGTCGAAATGAACCGAAACAAAAATGAAAAATACTTGAATGACATGGTTTTTCACTGTTTGGATTTCACAATATATCTATGTTTCTGTCAAACGACTTGCTGTATAAAAAACTCAAAATATTTTAATTTCACCAAATGACGTTGGGATCCTTGTAATTTCTAGAAGCACAGAAAGACCACGTTCGTGGAAGAGTTCCGAAACACACTCTTTTTTGTTGTAACCCAATTCTGAAGTCCCAATTTTTGTTGCATCTGTCATACGTTGAAGATGTTGTAGGAACTGCGGTGAGTCTCTTCTGTGTCTTCTCAACTCAATGGATTCATCCAAAAATGGGTCAGAAGATATGTTTAACACAGTTTCCGGACTACTCACAACCCTGACATGAACAGACACAGTACCAAATTACGTGTGCATGAAAGTGATTAGTATAGTGTGCAGTATGAGCTAGGTACACTTACTTTCGGCGAACACGTCAGGAATTGATCGCGGAACCTTGTTTACTTTCTTCTATTTCGGTAACATTGTCCATTTCTCAGTATACAGCAGAGAAGTTTCTTTCCTTTCTTCCAATTATCATTCCTGAAAGTTTGTTTTCCAATATACAGTCATTAATGCGCTTCGAAACTTGTAGTGTGCTCGCTAAGCTCGTTTGCATAAGTGATTGGGTATCGAGGTAGCTGCGCAGTTAACTGTGAAGGACAGCTTTCTGTTAAAATGAGCTATCTGATTATTCTTAGTTTTCAACACTTTAAAAAGCTAGAAAGCGCAATGATAGACACGTTGCAAAGTGTTATTCGGAATGTTTGCTGTTTGATGAAATAGTTGCTGCTTTAGTGTACAGGTGAACCTGAAAATAATTTTTGACTACGGAGCATGCGTTGATTGTGGAGTAACATTCGTCTCCTGGTTCAGCAGATAATGGGAGGCTACAACCTCATAGTGCAGTATATTCACAGCTGAGAGCTCTTGCTATCCATCAAGTTCCCTCAAATATTCTGCGAACTCCTAGCAATACTTTTTGTTGGTTGCGTGACCACGTGGAAGAAAGTCCTGACGAAAAACAACCGCTCACCAATACCATTTTCACGTTAACAAGTCCAGTGCGGTTGGCTGCAACTATGGGCCAACCTTTTGTAATGACTACTCTCAGCTTTGAAACTTTAGTCGTAAGCCCGATTTTCATAAATTGTTGAATTGCGAAAGGTTTGATCAGTTCTGGAACTGCCTAAATGCTCACGGCTAACTGCAGTATGGCTGCTAGTTGCTTTTAGTCGTTATTGGAAGCGGCAAATTTGATGTATCAACAAGCTGCGTGCTAAGTTTTACTGTCAAAATTTTCAAAGTGATATTTTATTCGTGAATACTTTCTAGAAAACGTTACGATCAGTCAGTTGACGATTTTTACTGGCAGAGCTTTCTCAGTGTGATCTACCGAAGTAGCAAGCAGCCCAGGATCACGATTATTTCCCGGAAACTTACTTTCCAATTTGAAGCTATAAGACGTTTTCAACTATGCGGATAACCTGACTAGTCTTTTCTACACGCCTGTCGCAATATTTGAAGTCTCTCTGGGGCCATTATTTATTTCAAGCAGATGTTTGGACCTTACTGTTTTCATCAACTTTTTCAGTTTAGCTGAAAGCTACTCGCCGAATGAGCTGTTTCTAGTTTACCGCTTGTTACTTTATGCCTAATTCACGTGCAATCATCTACCAGTTTTAGACCACAAAACAAGGTGAACAGGATCTAGCTTTTCTGTCACGTGCATAGCGTGCACTTTGACGCACTGTTTAACGTGATATGCCGCTTAGCTGACAGGTGTCGGGAGCAAGTCAAATTTTCTTTTTAACGCAGTATTTCCACAATGGCGCCAAATTTGAAGTTAGATAAGAAAAGTAAAGCTAGCAGTAAGCGATAAAGTTTATTTTGAATTAAAAACGCCAGTTACACAAACAAATTGCAAACCAGTCCTGTGTCTATCTCAGTGTAAATGGATTAGGCCACTCAGAAGCCAGTAGCACTGTGATTAACAATTCTAAACCAACCGATAGTGTTCAGTGGACAAGAGTCTCAGCAAACAGCAATACGTTTGCTCGCTAGTACTTCCCTCAGGTTATTTCTATTAGGTGAATGCAGATTCATACGAAATTGGACTTGCTGGGGTCTTGTTGTCAGACCAAGCACTAAGAAAAACGTGACTCCGCTGGAAACGGAAAGCTCTTGTATCACTATTGAACATCATGTGAGGAAGTTAAATAATGTCTCCACTTCGTTGCTTTGATGTATGCTTTCCGATTAAGTCTCGCTAATATTAGGCTTCCTTCTCCTTTCATATTCAGATTTTCTCGGTGATAGTTTCATGCAGTAGGACAGGCAGGATGATTTAGAAATGAATTCGCAACAAATGAAAAACAACACAACTTCTGAACCGTGTGTTTTTATTTCTTAATAAATTCGAATTACTTTGACTAAGAACGCACTCAAGGCTCTAGAATGGAACCGTCGACATGGTTTCAACTGCCCCAAATAAGTCAAACATTTTTTCGGTTGCTGGAAGTTAAAAATTAAACGAAGACAAAGATCCTACACTTGAAATCCCGCTTGGTGGAGAGAATTAGAAACTATGTGTAGGGTGAATACACTTTGCTATATTCAAGAGATATGTTGTGTACGTTAGTACGAGGGCTCATGGTGGTCTGTGTGAAGCCAACCATTTTCACATACGTCTTTTAATTCCCACTCCCAGTCTCTGATTAATTCGTTGTAAAATTGTCTCCAGATTTTCTGGGTAATATTTTTTTATTGTAGAACGCTCTTTTATCAGGAAATCAAAAGCTCCATCATTCGTAAAAGTGCTGGAACCAACTGGTGCGTATCTGTGACAAACATATTTTACTTCGCCCAGTGATCCACAATTGTGCAAAACATAGAACCTGATATTGCAGTTTCCTTATTTAGATCATACACTTCCCGTCATCCGGAATTCACGTCACTAATTAATTGCTCAACAATTAATGAATCAGTAAATCAATGAATGAATCAACTGATTTCATAGTGGGTGAACAGAATCTATAAAATTCTTACTGACTTTAAGCAAAGCAATGTTTCCGTAATGTCAGTCATCAAGTACGACATGAACGCTGTTGTACAAAAATTCACAATCCTTACTTGGTTGATCCCTAAGCAGAAAAGATGCATAAAACTGATTATGACATATTTGTGGTGACTGCAGTAAACAGTCACCAGCTGACATTTTCCCATCTTCTACCACAATATTAACCTCGTTCATCGACTGTCGTCGGTAAACTTTGAATCTGGACGTCACTTTTTGTAATCAGTCGCCTACCAACTTCAACGCGATATATTGGTGCCGAGTAAATATCCAAAATGCAATAAAAACTCTTCAATTCTTTAACTAATCAAACTTACCGTTAGTTAAATAAAAGTGTACTTACAGCTTCGAAGAGTTTCCAAGACAATAAGCTTAAAGAAATCATCAAGGTCCGGACCTGCCGAGTAGAAACTACAAACGACACTGGGAATGTGTTTGAGTAGAATTTCGTGATTCTGTTTTTACTTACAATTTAAAACATCTTAAATTTATTGCGTTCTGTTGAACAAAATACCCTGCTTTTTATTGTGTCCGACGAAAGAACGTAATCAATAACACTATTGAAAATTAGTAAATGTAATTGCACACTGGTGAAAAAAAATCCCACTTCAACCTGAGTGAATGCGAATTACGTGACAATTAGTTCTTTTTTGTTTTTAAAAATTTGTCATCTGGACAATTCAGCTTGTTTTGAATGTCACCTGTCCGTTCAGTAAAATGTTCAAAATTATTCACATTGGCTTAAAACAATTACCAAATCAACTGAAACAACTGAAAAAAGCAATAAATCGCGGACTGCTAATAATTACTGAATTACTGGAAATTGCGTCAGGACAGATGAATTCAGCTGTACCGTGCAGACAAATTCTTAACAGTTGAGTAGAAGCGTCCACTGTCGAACAAGGCACACATAAAAATTAAGAGGCTGAATCAAGAATACTGCGGCATGAGTGTTTATTTTGATAGACGCCGAGTTCGATTATTGGGATGATTCTATGAACTGTCCAGTTATAACAGTATGCAAATTAGAAGTCTGGTTTCATCGAAGATAGAATCCGATGTAGATTCCGAGATAGAATCTGATGTTGGGGTGTGGTGACCGATTGACTTCCAATGATGCATTAGGCAGGACAAGTTTCACATAACTGTGTATGTGTCTCTTGTTCGAAGGGAACAAAGTACCGACTATTTGCAGTGTTACAGCTTTATCACACGCATCTCTTTATCTTCAACCTGTTGACCTACTCCAATTTAATTAGCAAACCTGCTGGTCGATGTCCGATTTGTTCCGTGACTCTCTTTCCGGACAGATACTATAGGATTCTACATTGTTTGGGACCCTAGGATGTAAGCGGACATTACACTTCTTGCGTGAAAGTTGAATGGGAGCGCTGTGTCTCAAATTTTATTGAAAGGCGATTAGTACTTTAACTCCAATAAGATCGACTGAATGATCTCATAGAGTTCAGAATATTGAACAATTTCGGATTTCTCTGGAAAATGTCTCAATAATCTACTCTTCCTTATTGTGGATGAAGTGGGAAATGATTGCTTGTGTTGACATTTTAGGTATTCGGTTTTTCGTCCAATTTGGTTAAAGATTCATTAATGAAAAGGGTGAAATTATAATTTTTTAGGAGTTTTTGCTCTTGTTTGAGGATGGTATATCCACACGAAGAATGCTAAGATCGATGAATAACCTATTAACTAAACATCTGAAGGTACGCTATTGCAATTGGTTTGAATTGTAATGTTTGCGAGCAATGAATGGATTTTCAGATTGCAAAGATGAATAGTCAATCTTCTAAAATAAACCTTACGCCATCCAATAATAATATTGGGCGTGAGAGAATGTATGTACGTCATTTCAATAAATTGCAAAACTAGCATGACCAGGTAGACAGGCTTAGTTATTTTAATTCCAGTTCCATTTAGTTGATTATCATACACTCCTATAAATCCGTTGAATTTATTAGAATCCAGCCTTCTTTTAATCGTCCAGTAGTTATTGCTTATTCATTTACCATTCAAACTATCAAATGAATATTCTTCGTCTCACTGGTTCATATCGTCCAATCAGCTTCACTGTTTACTGGAAATATTCCCCGGAATTCTAGCAAACTATTTCATCCTGATCTGCATAATCAAACAGATTTCTAGGTTCACTCAAACCTCTCTCAACTCACTCACTGATTTTGTTGTTTCTATTCATCACAACACTGGTATTGAAGTTGTTCATTTGATTTTCTGTGATCTCTCTCATATTCATCATATTTTCATCAAACGTTTGTCCTGAAGCGACAATTGAGATTTATCTTGATATCTTTGAGAGCTCAACCGCCCACAGTGCTTCAACGTTTCTTCACAAGTGCAGCAACAAGAGAGCAGAGAGAAGAATTAATCACAACTTAATCTGTTTTGTTTTGTTTTCACATTCTAGCAATGATGTTGTTACATGTTTTTCTTGTAAACATTCTGTGCACTGAATGGCTATCAATTCAATCAAAAAATTAAACAGATCCAACGTTTTCTCGAATGTGACATTTTGAAAAATTATTTCGACGAGTCATAAGGGTGATTAATGGGGTTTGCGATTATCAATGTTTCAGTGATGCCCATTCCAAACCGTGAGTTTTATCACTTTTGGCCCGGTGGAGATTACATTTCGGCACGAGCGCCTGAGCACACGCTCGGAGTTACCTTAACGGAATAGCACTGGTCACGACGTTGGACGACTGAAGGCGTTCCATCTTCGACCAAGTTCCAGGTACTCGTTAGAAGATCTAAATTATACCTTTCTTACTAATCTGTATGTTCATTGTGTAATTCCTGATAGACTAGTGCTCTCAAATGTACTATTCACACTATTGTTCAGTTACCATTACCATTAACGAAAGAAATCTCTTATATTACCGTATTGATTACTCGGGAGTCCCTTTGCGTTACGGAAATGTACGACAATGCACGATATTACACACAAGACCATAGATGCATGTACATATTGAGGTTGAGACTAGTGGATCGATTTAGATTACGGTGTCACGGTCGAAGGGAAACAGCGAAGTACAATTACGAGGTCAAAGTGAAAAGATTACAAGGCCTTGCATCAAGGATGTTTCGGTCCTGATTTTTCACGTTTTCTCACAGCGTATTAGACCGTGAAAATGCATAATCTGTTGGATTTAAGTTATAAAACCAGGCAGCCTCCTACACAACCCAGGGCTGGCGTCCTTGCTCAACCGATATGAGGAATTGCTAATTCGGTTACCGCTGTTTTGACCCAACACAGTTCGTTTGAAGGTTTCCATATGCCACAAGCAATCTGCGGAAACCCGTGTAACAAAATCAACCAGCCTGTTGGCACACCTCTTAGACATGCGCTCTGGACTAAACCAACCATCTATGTAGTTGCTAGGACAACGTTGAACGAACGCAAATTGTCAAAATCCTTATGTATAACGGCTGATTCTTCAACGTTATTCGGTGATATAATTGCGGGTGGGTCGCTATTTTGAAATTTCTGAGCTTCTGTTGAATCCTGTTTAAGGACAGAACCCACCTGCCTCAAGACGACACATATTTCGTCAACCTAGTTAGTGAAACAAGGTCGATATTCCAGGACTCCCCTTAGTGGGCTCGGTTACGCAGATTAGCATTAGTGGATTCCAACAATAACTGCTTGATTTGCAACACTGGGCGGTCTGTTTTGACAGCAGTTTGTATTTACCGTAATATTTAATAGCACTATATCATATTATTCTAAGTTACTCTGAAAAATAGACTGACGAATGACAGGGTTATGTTCTCCCGCCATTCCGTATACAGCTGTAAGCCAAGCATTACTAGCAGATTCCATGGTACCTTCGTTTTGCAACTCAAAACATCGACCAACAGCAATCATCTTTTGAGAGATAGGCACATCACTATTGTTACAGCATTAACCGTTTACTCCGTAAAAACGACTTACAGTACTATTGGAAGTATCTGGTATACCGTTGTTATACTGCAATACCGTATGGGTTGCAAAGTTACGATAAGAAAGTGAACTTTGAGAGTTGTCAATGATCTATTTTGTCACATCCATCAAATCCTAAAACCAAGCTTTCTGTTTAAAACGGATCACTGGATATCAAATAGACAAGCCAATCTGTCACAATAGATTGGCCAATGTTGTCTGTAAAATGTCAGAAGGTAATTGAGAACGAGAGAGTTTTATCTGACCCGGTCGCACAATGTTTCCTAGTCAATAAATTACAAGACAGAATTGAGAATAAAACGATGACAATTACAACCACTAGTCGAGGTCAGCCGATAAATATCCAGTGATTGGGTGACAAAAAGTTAAAATGTTGCACCATATTGTTCCCACAAGCAGGTGCGAACGTAAATGCACACACAGACATCGCTTCATAAGTTTAATTCGTCCAATGAATCCTAGAATGCCACAGTCAGCACCAGTACAACCACATGGTTTGCGTAAAGATATTCCGCATGCCAAACGTCTGTCTGAACAACCCTGTCCTAACGAACAGGAGGAAGACGTATTCGATGTTTCGAAATATCATATATATCATAATGTGATTTCGATTACAACACTCCTGAGGAAGACCACCAGCGGTGGTTGAAACATAGAGTATTACAACTTGTTCGTAACGTTTTGTTATCCTCAATCTGTTTATCAATAACATGTTGAACACGACACCCAAGATGTTCAACTCCATTCGTACTATAACGTATTATAACGAAGGAAGTTTGTGATGAAACAAGTTATCGAAGGAAGTTTGTGATGAAACAAGTTAACTCGGTATGCTAGATTGTCAACCCGGCCTGGTTTATATGATTGCGATGCTTTTTCCATTATCCTGCTTCAATAACTCGATCAACCGGTTTGAAATACGCGTAGTTTTGCGTTGGTGTAGGATCCGGTCCGTTTTATCCGTACAAATACAAGTGAACTGCCAGTCGCCAAGGGATGGGGAAGGATCTATTGTGTTGCCTACTGGTTTTGTAAAACCTACTCGTTAGAATGAATATCAGTACTTCAGCTGCCAGACATGGGCGCCTCGATCTTGATTATATTCTGTTGTGTACATTCTAGATTATGTGGCTTCCAATAGGTGAAACGTTGAAAACTTGCCCATCCTGAGGGCTATATGGACTTACTCGGTAGCTATTCTTGTCTGGTTGTAAAGTTTCAGGCATCCTTTAGCTTGGAGTGATTTCCCTGTGAAAGCTCTAGTGACCGGGTACAAGTCACCGGACAATTTAAACTAACGTAAGATAATCTCACTTGGTTAGCGATGATAACAACAAGAAGGTCGCAGGATTCAGACAAGTTAAACGTCGCAAACTGGATTCACAGGTGTTCACAGATATCCGTGGTGACCATCCAAATATTTCATATTGCCAACGTTCGAGAAAAAAGGGCGTTGTGAAGTTGTTTTGGACTGCTGCAGAGCGATCGGAGAAACCACAATGTTCGTAGTAGACGGAACAAAACAATTGGGTGAAATTTCCTTAAAGTATCATGAAGTATGATACACAAACTATGTATTCTAATTAGAAGCCACTTTATGAAGTTAGAAGAGCATGCGGTAGGCAACTCAGAAATTCTGCTACCCAAAAACGACATACTGTCATCTACTGAAAATTAGTAAACACTACAGTTTTGCTTCACCCCATAGATATTCATTGTGATTGGTTAGTTTGGCACAGTTGAAAAAATGTTCACCAAGCCACGCCTGCTAGCAGTTTCTCTAACACCATGATTATTGTCTATCATGGGTTGTTGTTGAATGTCACATAAGATGGCTGCTCAAAATGGCAAACTGTCATCTGAGTCCAAATCAGTGCTGATTGAAAAGTTGGGATTTATTCAGTTCATATGAAAGGTAGATCTGAGATACTCTTGTATATTACAGTTTTTGTTAGCTCATTTTTTTAAAATCTGCAACAGGGCTGTCATCCGACAGTTTACGTAAACTAGGATATACTGAAATGATGGTCGCCAAAAAAGAATTAGCCCATCGACAGCTAACCGGTGAGGCGAGCTTTAATGAAAATTGGTGGCTGTACAAATTCTCCTTGAAAATTAGGAGTTTAAGGCTGGTTAGGCAGCTTGGATCCATCTCCGACGGCATTGAGATTCTGCAAAAACAACGCTCAAATTCTCGCCACGAACAACTGCGTTATTATTAACCGAATATCCCATTACAAAAGTTATATTTCGACGTGTGTGTGATGAATAACGGCCTTCCATCAGTGACTACCTTGCAACAGTATTTGAAGTGGAATGGCTAGATGGATCACACATAGATTTAAGATAACATTACTTACTGATAAAAAAGAATAGGTTTGTTTTAAATCGGATTAAAGCTTGTTACTCATGGTATTAGTCAGACAGTCTCCTTCAGACGACATTTTCATGGAACCTACGTTCTTGCCTAGTAAGCCACAGGTTGCACTAAATTATCTGTTGTAATCCGTAACAAAATAAGAGAAAGTTTAGTTACTTCCGTATCTCGATTCGACACTCCCTCCAACTCGACTTATTTCGAATGATCGTTTAGTCTGTTCTACATTTGTATGACTAACTTGTTTTTAATCATACGGTCGATAGTTTTTCCTGGATCAAACAGACATTTTGAGAAAAAGAGGGCAAACTTGGTAGCAAGGACAAGGTTCTTTTAATCAATGATTCAGTTTAATATTACACGTTAAAGGTAATAAAAAATTAGTGAGTATAAAATAGTTTAGATCAGTGTGGCACCGTTTGAATTCGTCACTTTCACCGTAACAATAATTTGCCAAGTTCCACTTCATCCAAGCCAGTTCACGCCTGTTAGATAGTATTCTTCGGTTTGGTCCACTGCCTTCCAGATCAGAGGTGAAGAGGAGCTCTCATCTCCAAGAGCTCTATCAGTTTGACCATATGGCAGTAGATCAAAACAGTTTTATGACAAAACTGGGCACACAGAAAACTTAGTACTTGTGACGCTGTCAAAACCGGCTGCTTGTCCCGCAAAAACATTAATATTTCGGAGAAAAAACAGGCAGTACTATAAACTGGAACAGACTATGAATTTCCAAATCCGTTTAAGTTCACTCACTTGAAACATTTCCAACAATTGATGCACGATTACTTGGCCAGTAAAGGACAGATGTCATAGAAGTTCAGTTCGAAATAAAAACATTTTCTGGCTAGTTTTTTTAAATGATAACATTGTGGAAGACACCCACGTTGTTGTCAGCCTGAATATTTTCCCAGAGGTCCTCAGGCGACGTTTCAATGCGCTGTGAATGTATCGTGTTCTTCGATGTCGTGTGCAACTTTCATGTTTTCTTGTAAACCAAATTTAGACTTGGAGTTTTTGTCTTCAGAAAACAATACGCTAACTATTTCAATGTGGTCATTTAATTGTGAACCAACCAAATACGTGCTATCATTCACTTTGTGAATGTCTACCAACAACTAATTATTTGTTTGATAAAAAACCGAATATGTGGTTTCAAATACGCTTTAAGATGTTTGTACATATATTTACTGGCGTGAAAGCTAGTCTGGTGCATCAAGCTTTTCAGTGGTGTATGGTCCAACACGTTTTATCATCAATGAGATTATGAATCCGTGTATTGTAAATACGTTAAACTGTCCGCCTGAGTGGTTAAAACGTCCTTGCCCAGAACGCTAAGACTGCAGTATTTCGAGAGAAAACTGTTAGACATATATGGGACCGACCTGAACCTTTGGACTGAAAAGGCAAGCTGAAAATATGTTGCAACTGACCGATCTATGAAATTTCTCTTGATATGCAGTCGTACTGGTGACTTCGGCCCATTATGTAGGCACAAAATACTTCGTCAAACACCCAGATTTCCGCAGTCCAATCTTGCATGTTCTTTGTGAAGTTCTAGTTTCGTTTGGTAAAAATGGGTCTGACATCTGCCATTTGAGTCACACATATCCCTTGCGTATTGCTACCATGACTCGATGTGGATTGAATTTCTCCATGCGAGTACGATCCGCTAAACTCATCATCTCGACTGATTGCTGAGAACACTTTCAGCCACCGTCCAGCCAAAATCCCCAACAGTGTTTTCTTTTTAGTTCATGAACTAATGGGACAAATTTTCCTTCGAATTTAGGGATGATTCGTTAATTCTCACGTAATTTTCGGTAAACCGTCAATTCCCAAACTGTAGATGAAAGCTATCCATAATCGTTTTATGTTGTGAATGCATTCGACACAGCCGGATATGTCGGCTCCAGACAGGTTGTTTAATTCTTCCCAATCCGCATAAGGTAATTCCAGACATGTCAACACACAAACTCTCAAAATACATATTAATTTACTTTCAATTGTTACATCTTTAATGTGCAAGTGGTTACACAAGTTCATTGATAATTACAACAGAATATGAGAGCTTCACTATGCCAGTCTCTGTAGCCAAACGATAAGCTCTAAAGTTTGATTTTTTCAGACTCCATGCTAAAACTTTGAATGCTATAGAAGTTTTGTTCTTTCGTAAGGGCTACCCCAGAATATCTTGGTGGCTTACCCAATTGATAGGTACATTAGTTGCATCTCTTGGCAACACTCACACTTAGAAACACTATCGCTTGAGTCAGCTCAGTGTTCATTGGTTCACCTTGATTGATGAACAGCCCAAAGCTTATTAGTTACATAATGCTGCCTGTAAGCAACTAGGAAGGAAACTCATAGTTGAACGTGTAAGGTGAGCTCCTGGTATGGCTTCGTAGCTCAGCTGGTAGAGCGCTTGCCGCGTTGAGGCATGTTGTGTCTGTCGCTGGTTCAAATCCAGCCGAAGCCCTGACTTTTCACAGTTGGGTCTCATCTAATATCTGACATTAGAGTTTTTCAAGGCCTATATCTCGGTACTCCCGAAGGACAGGCAGCACATTTGTAAAGACAGACATAGCTACCTGATCTCAGTTGGCAGTCACTCTGTAGACAAGAAGTACGGATTTCGAGCCCTTGAAAGTCTGGTGGACCTAGCTTATTGTCACTTCACAATTACATTCATTCTTATCTACATATAAGCAAATAGTAAGGTGTGTTCGTCTTGTTGCAGACTTTCAACACAGTTTCTCCCCAAGACTCCGCTGAATGGTTCCGAACTATTTCTTCATGAATACATATATCACTGAGATATGCGGCTTAGTTAGTGATGATTGCAGTACGATTCAAAATAACTACCAAATAAAATAGTTTAGGCACCTTGTTTTTTGGGAAAAGCTTATCGGTAGCGCAATTTCCGTTACCTGATTTTTGCATTCCGCGTAGTACCTCCAAATGGTGAGTTTTTGTTCGGTAGGAGCTGCAGGTCAAATTGGCTTGTGAATGAATTGCCATGTTCCACTTGTAACCGGGCGAAATGCATTCAATTCGATTGCCTGTTCTGAAATCTCCAGTTTATCTGTCAAACTCTTTTTCTTTTCGGTGACTAAAATTGTTTGCTACATGAAGATCCTTCAATAAAGACTTTCAAACTATCACCACGGTCTATGAGTCTCACTTTTCAAATTGCCTATCTCATTTACACCAGTACATTACTACTCGTTAGCAGGAGACAATTAACTGTATGTGGGTAATGCATCAACAAAATTATTGTGAACGCCCCCTGTTCATTGTGTGTGCCTCATTCTACGCAAAAACGGATCCATTTAGCACTTAGTTAACAGCGTTGCACAGTACTTCTGTCTATATATATTTGCAGTTATAACGCAATTTTTAAAGTGTGAAGACGAAACCTCGATATTTTGTTAGATTGTTTACCGTTCCTGTTTTTAATTTCCCCACACTGTTGAAACATTACAGTGTACATTTTTAAACAAACCAATGTCGCTCGATTTGCAACTGTTGCCAACTGTTAATTGCTTACGTAGTTTAGGAAAATAACCAGACATCAGTTGACCGAGCACGGGTAAATGGTTTTACTTCCCTCGAGGATACTCTGGGACAAACAATGTTCACTATGGCCAAGAGTATGTTCAGACCTATTTATGGTGGTTCCTTCAAAGAAATAACTATCAGTTCTCTTGAATTCACACCAGCTATAAAACAATTATGGAGATATTTTTAAAAGTAAATTTCAAACGTAAATAAATGCTTTGATAACTTTTTGACAAAGAGCTGATGACGACTGTAGAAACCATTCACTCATAAGTTCGTAAATATAAGCCGTCAGGATGAAGACAGACATAGGCTTGTTCCCGTTAGGATCACAGTTGAGGTTAGCTTTAGATTGTGAATCCTAATCTGGTATTAAACTTTTTCACAGGATAGCTGACAGTTTTCGATTCTAGCACAAAGAGAACTATTATTGATGACCTTTATCTACAAATCTGGCTGACGATTCAGCTAACCTCCAGGGACAAACTCTGACTCAGCATAACGGATTGGCGGGAACTGAGTAATTGATCAGACGCGTAATTCCCATGAACTTGCCGAGAACAATTAACCCACCGCATTAAACTGAACATTTACGCAGTCCACGTACAGCACATTTTACACACACTTTTAGATCGACTGCAGAAGCAACATGGAAGTTAGCAAACCCACTATGTAGAGTGTGCAGAAAAACTGCTTATTTCCGCCATCCAACACTATCTGAGCAGGACACTAACAATTACACTTGTAATCTTCCCCTATCGTATACCAGGGAGTACTCAAGCAATAAATGAGACACTCATAAACCAGTTTAAAACAGGAGTCAATATGTTAGAGTAGTCGCTGTGGAATACTAAACAACGAGCTTCGAGAGAACACATCCAAGAAAAAGATTAAAGGAAACTATGTTGTAAGCTCTACGAACCTCCGCTATTCCAGCTAGTTGCCAGCGATGCTCAGTTTGTGCTACATTGCCAACCAAGATAAAAGACTGTTGTAAAGCGTTTTGCCCTGAACCGTTTGTTAAGGATTATTCCCTTTGGTCATGGTTACTACTCAGTTAATGGATGTTTTCTTTTCACAAATTCATCAGTTGTTACGATCAAATTCTGTCTAAACATATGCACACAACCATCGTTAGGTCATCATAATCTGACTTCTCACCTCTGTAATAGACAGATCAACGCGAACTAATGTTTAGACATGGAAAATATATAACCCTAAGGACTGCTCGAAAAATGATTGTCACTCTGGATGGACCACGTCTCTGTGTGAGTTCTAACTGGTAATTTTCTCATCAGATAACCTATTACTAATCGGTAAAAATTGCACAACACTTCAACTGACTATCCATTTTAAATGACTACAGTTTGCTTACTGAGAAACCGATACGAAAAGTAGCGTGTTGTCATGAAATTGAACAAAGGAAAATCAACGCTCTGAAAGATAGGCAACTTTCTTGGTGAAATGGACCAACCATTGAAGAGTGTCTAGGTAACTGTTTGAAGTTATATAATTGCTAGGTTCTGTTCGTGTTCTGCTTCCTGGTTTGTCATTCCTTGTCTTCAGCGAGTAACGAACGATAAATGAATCCGCGTAATTGTAGTAAACAAATGTAGACATTAGAAAAAGAACGTTGCATTAAATGCATATATGACTGAATCGAACTGTTACACATTTGGCTTTACGAATAAGTTGAGAGATCCCCAATAAAAGTATTGTTCAGTTGGGCAACATGGGTAACATGCTTTCCAAGTTTCAGTGAGCCCTTTTATTCGTGAACCAACACAAGTAAGATGTTCCGTAACCATTGTATCGCCAAGTACCATTTGATGAAGTGATATGAACATACAAACAAACCTCTTAATTAAACTTTCAGAGAAATATCACTTTCTCTACGGTGTGTACTGCAATCACGGAAATAATACGTAAATTTTTCACTGTGTAATAAATCAGTAAACAGAACACGGTAGATATCTGGGTCAATCTCTGCTAAATGTTATCCGTACTGACATTTTGAACGTAATGCCGATACAGCGATTTACTTTCCACAAAATATACGTATTGCAAATCCTGCAACATGATTTTCATTCAAACAGTACACAATCTGACAACCTTGGAAGTGTCCAAAAGTTCGTCATCAAGTGGTACGCACACACACACAAAGATGAAAGAAAGTCGAACAGAAAATTGGATCATAAATTACGTTTTGTTTTGCTCCTCTGAGTATTAGCGGAACACCTTTTGATATGCGCTTCTGCACAATAGCGCCCCAAGTCTGACGACGACAGGATTTTGACCTGATAAGTACCATCATATAAAAGGTTAAATCCGGGTTCGGCTGCCGGTTACTGTTGATGTCATAACTGAAATTTATGCGAGTGATCCATATTTTTGAGATGCTCCACTGTGATGCCTTTAACTACAAATGTAGTGAAGAATACTGGCTGCGCTGTAATGAACATGTATTAGTTCGTTTTTGAAGCTATATTGATTACAAGAATGCAGCAATAACCAACAACGGATGTACATTTCAGTGTGTCCGTGTATAAATGACAAACGGCAAATGTTTTGGGGTATCTAATACGAAATATCAACGGATTACTTATTCGTTCCTTAGTAAGTATAAAGTGTGATGAAGTCATATGAGACAGGTTATGGTGTACTCACATGCTAGTTGCTCTGGTCAAACCAACCACACGCATGTTTTGGTGTCCTGAAAACATACCCAAATTGTCAGATTACTACAAACATTATGTTTTGTGTAGTGCCGCCAGAAACTAGTCAATTTGTGCGAAAGATAACGGTGAGTTCATACTTAAGATGTTGACGCTGAGGCGGATCCAGCGTGAAATTAGCGAGATATTTGAACTCTGTGGACACCGACGATGGCTAGTTTCCTGTATGTCTTCCCATAGCTCAACGACGGCATTCGAAATCCAACAAAAATCCAACAAATCCAACAGATGATTTTGAAAAAGATTTTGGTACTTGTTGGGGGTGAAGATTGGCTAACAGATGATCCATGTCGATAAAACAAAAGCCGTTTATTCAACATTCCCGAAAGTTCAACAGTTGCCTTCAAACTTTTCAAGTTTTGCACTCGAACACTGACCTCAGATTGAGGCAGATGATTGGAAGTCCTAATTTGCATGATCTGAATGACAAGAAGTTTGCGATTTCAGTCTTTTCGTGCGATCATCTGAATGGAGAACAATCTGTGTGCGAAGAATAGATGGATATTAACCGGTCAAATGGAATCGAAATCATTAATTTCCAGAGACCATGTTTGACCCAAAGCACGAAGGCCAAGTTGAGTAAGGTCAATATCAACTCTTTTGAAAACATAACAGTAGCTTGTAATGAATAACCATCAGAACTATGAAGCAACTAAATTTTTCATTCCGCTGGACGATGCAAATGGAAGTTTCGACAAACTCACTTGTAGTACGTCAATATTTCGCCTTTTCAGCCCAGTCGTCAGCGCAAGTCATGCAGACTGTATGTGACAAACAAACGGGGGCGCAAAAAACGAATACGCACACGACTGACTCGGTTACCCACTCACTCATACCTGAACAACCTGATGCGTTGTTTCGATCACACTGGTGCACACAAAACCGACTGCTAATTTTGGGAATGACTGGTTGGCCAATCCTACTCAGCGTTCTTAAAGCCGTATTGCAGGTTTGATTTGAAACTTTTTCTTGTATTGAGTATTGTGACATGATTAGTCACCTCCCTAGCTCCGTTCAATCGAACCAATCTTTGTCTCGTGCAACTGAATGAAACGGCGGTTCTGGTTTTTTACCTGGTGACAAAAGAATATCGTGAACAACAGGTAGGATTTGACGGCGTGGAGCGAACAGCAAATGAGCCACATCAAACTGCTCAGATAGAAGGTGTATTTCTGGTGTCTTCGTCAAGATAAGTTCATCTTGAAAAGAACACCAAGCAGAAATCTTAGTGTGCCGTATCTCGTACGTATGCGATTGCTCTCTTATACTTGAACGAACCATCAAAGTAGTATTTCACCGTGAACGCCAACACAGTTTTTACGGATATTCTCTTCCTCACGTTGTCTACCAATTCACTTGCTGTTGTGGCAGTGTTTGGGCATATAAAACAGTGGATGGTAAAGCAAATCACAATGACCAAAACAACTGGTGACGCAACAAGGTTAGACCAATGAACTCGTTAATTGTAACAACGCATCCGCGATGGCTTGACTCGTCGTGATAAGTGGTCACCAGGTTGGTTCACTCAGCTCATTCGAACGCCGAGTTACTGGTTCTGAGAAAACGTCTGTAGAAGCGATCTCGCTAACCAATATTACTTACTCAGGGGTGGGTAAAATAGCCCGCAAGGTTTTTTAGTGTTGGTGACTAACTGTGGGGTGTGTGTCCATTCGTTCAGTCTCTATTTGCTTCCTGTACTTCGTGTGTTCTTCACCCGAAGATGACAAAGTTCAGAAGAAGTTGACCTTATCTTACCGCCTGCTTTAATTCCTGGCAAACCAGTGAGAAGAACTCGTTGTTTCAAACCGTAAAACTACTCTCAAAAAGACTATTCAGAATTACTCATATTATTTACTCTAAGCCATATTTTTAAGTACTGTAGTAGTTGACTGCGTCGATCTTACTGGGGAACTAAGACAGATCAGTAAGTGCTGACTCACGTCGAGATCGAAATCATGAAAACACCTGACGAACGGGTCGAAGGCCCTACGGTACCAGGGTTACCGGCGACTGTCCACGATTGTTTCCACCCCACGGACTTGCTGGTCGTGCAGTCCCGAACTTGGCAGATAACACCAACCAGTTATGCTCTGTGGGACGACCTTGGCTCTCGAAGTCCCCTGATTGTGCGGCCGATTAGCCATTTTATGTTTCCACGAGTGTATGCAGATGCAGGAAGCGATGCACAGTTTGACAGACACTCTGTCGACTCCAGGGTTACATGACCCAAGTAACGTTCGCTCTAAATTAATTTGTGTTATCTACTGTTATGCTTCACAAAAGTGTGCTTCGATTTTGCAAAACAAATTTGCCTACATGCAAGTTAGTCTTCCTTCCATACATTTTAGAATCATCTAGATATGTATCCAAACGGTCAACAGCTTTCAATCCATTCGAACCAGGACTACAGACCGACCAAATGGAACTTTCGTGTACTGATTTTGTTTGCGTAAAACGTGCACAAAATTGCTTTGTGACTTTCATATGTGAAAAAGTATAAGTTGCTGGTTAACCTGGATCGTATCCTTGAAAATTATAACACTTCATGTCTTTTAGGTGTTTAGTTCTTTAAGCACACTTTGTTTTGTTACTAAAAACTGGTCAATAAACGCCTCAATACATAAGCAATTGTGTTTCTAGCCATAAGACAAGCACAGTGAAATCATTAGTTCTCTGTTTTGAATAGCACGCCATATTTTACAATAAGACATAAACAATGCTGTGCACGCCGTTCCATGCAAACATCAGTAAGTGCCTGTAAACTTGTAAATGTTTTCCGCATATGTCCACAGGAACAAATCACTGTGTCGAAACGAAACTGAATTCATTCTGCAAAACTTATTGAGAGAACCTGTTGTTAGTAAAAACATTGAACAAAAATGCCTGATCAACATACCAGAAAAAGTGGTGCTCTCTATGCTTCGTAGTAAGTTGCACTACAAAAGAAATTCTGAACTTGGTTACCTTTTTGTAGTCGCCAAACCGAAACGAACGTGTTTACTCCTCATTACCGTGTATATTTCCATGTGGACATTACCAACCACGAGATGGCTTATTGATAATTGCTATGGAATCGTAAAAATCGGAGCTTTTGATTAGTTTGCCTTTAACGTGAGGGTTGTGAACGCCTAAAGAACTTCCGGTTATCTAGAAAATGATGTATGCACTGCAAAAACGGTGATATCAACAAAAGACACAACCAAGTGGCGTTAAGCAACATACCATTTTCACACTTTATGTGGTAACGCATCCACGAATTGTTTAAAACATTTGCACCATTGCGAGCATGTGGCCGTAGAGATCATACACTTAAGGGCTTTCAAAAACTGCTCACTTTTGAACGGTTCAACATTTTCTTCGGAAATACACAATTATGCTGCTATCAGAATGGCTTTCTTCTAAGGTGAGAAGGGATATCCACATCCCATGTTGTATGCCATTGATCCTCATATCACAAATGTTGAATGGTATCACTATGTGTCCATACATACCGGTCTCTACTGACTTGCTCATCAATGCTGTGTATCGTTACTCGATGTCCCTAGATCTTATTTTGAAAACACTTTAACCTGGTAAATTAACTTATTCATAATCTTAAAAGGCAGACACGGAGCGAAGCGGGAGGTATCATTCAGAATGAATTTACAAATGAAACTATATCACGTTAAAATTATAAAGGAACCCTTCTGCCACTACTTAGTTAGGATCAAAAGCGCCGGGACCTTTCTCTCAACGTTTCAAAACCACTGTTCGTTTCGTCATATTCACATGCTTCATAAATCAGTCTTCAAAATGACAAGAAGCGATTCGATTGGGAATATAAAACTCAGATTAATTCCGGGCTTTCAACACTGTTTAGATAGTCTACAACCCCATCGAACAGTTAGGAGTACGTGGTAGGTTTCGCAAGGTGTCTTGACAAATAGAATTATTCACAAAGACATGAAATTTTCAGTCTTATATTTCCAAACTTCATACGGTTTTAATTACTTATTTGTGGAATGTCAAAGGTACTTACAGAACCATTTTGCGAATTAGCAATTCTGCATAAGTTCTCATTATTCTGCATGGTCTCGCAGTCGTCATCGACGTTTGGTTTAGATATGTCGTAGTTTGCATAGACATTAAAAGAACCAAAAACAAACTCCTGACCCTGTTTACTAACACGTGTGCCGTTCAGTATGGCTGATAACTTTCCACAAGCGGTCCAGCGCTGATTATGTTCCGTATAAAAATACACACTCGGTTACTCTGTGGGGTTTATTTGCAGTCTGATATCAACTAGAATTTTCTAGGCCGGAGGATGTTAAACACTACTGTTGGACAGTTCGGGCGACTCAGACCTTAGTATTGTAATACGATTATCAGTATATTAATGAATTATCACATATAGTAAAAAAGGTTGCCTGTAATAATTATTCATAAAACAAAATTAATATCTTACCATCCGCTGTTACAGTGCGTGCAATTTACACTGTTCTCTGATTGTGTTTAATTTGCCTGCATATACATAGGTTTGGTCACCACTTGGTTGCATATTATATATCGCTGTAACTTCCGTTTGAAATGTGTCAAAGCGAGCTGACAGTTTTTGTAGCAGTGTCTGTGAACGGCTACAGGTAGTTTTGCCAACGATAAGATGGTCTTTTCTTGGCAGATGTCAAACGTCTTGTTCAAGATTGTCCGTTTTGAAGTGGACACAAGCACCTCCTAGACGTACAACAGTCTCATGGAGTAAACTAAAAGTTTCACAGAGGAAAGGACAAGTTTTGCTCCGGTAATGCAGGAAGCAAACTTGCCACCGTTCGTGAAAGCAGAGTAGATTACTGACTTGAGACTTCACGTCACATTTACCGATCACAACGTTTGAAGGGAAGACGGCTGAAAACATCGATAGTTTTCTCTATACTGGCCTCATACTCGAATTTCACTGAGGTTTATAAGCAGGCTGACTAAAAACCTCAGGAGCAAGGATACACCTATGGGATCATAAGCTGGCAGGTTGTTGAAGAAGGGAGACGAATATTTGCTCATGTGTTTTTGTTTCGTGTTGACTAGGAAAAAGTTTGTCAGTTATTAGGTGTACGGAAACAGCGAAGGAAACTACGTTTTGACGGGGACAGCAAGTGATTTTTGTTGAAGTAGTGACGTTTTACACAGAAGACGTTTGAGCGTTATCATATAATTTGTTGTGTAACAAGCTGCCCAATCCGAAAGCTCTGTTGTGTACAAATAAATAACTACTTGTCAGCTAACCGAGGATTGGTAAGGGGCAATGGGAGACCAAAGTTTAAGAACCACGATGAAGTACGTTAAATAACTCTATTACCCAACAGAAGAACATTAAGCTTAAACACCTAAAACCACCGCATTCAGCAATAACACGTGAGATAGTAATTTACGGTGTTACCATCGTTCTCGTTCTAGTCACATACAGACTGAAAACCTACTAGCCAACCCAGTTCACCTCAGCGCCTTTTCGTTACCTTTCATACATCTTTCCATCATCACCGTTCATTTAACCTACTTCACTAAACTCTCAAAGTTACTTTTCGACCCGACTAGAAAGTGCAACGTTGAAACAAACTTTCACATGCACTTTAAACTGGCTTGTAAATTTGTCACAAAGGGTGAATTCGAACGGGATGCACTTGAAAAGTACATGAGGGTATTTACTTACTGTTGAAGAATTATCAGAAAATAGTGAATTGACCAGTCAGTGAACAATAAAATGTCCTCCGTTGTCAATACAGTTCAGGGTTACAGTTGCTCTTTGTGTGCTGGAAGGTAAAAGAATTTCTTCTGATGTTGAGTCTAATCTTTCCAAGTTACGGCAGAATGCTGACTGCTCATTTTACCTACCAATAACTAATGAGTGAAACGTGTACTGGTCTACCACGATTCTAAACCAAACAACTGTAGGGTTTAAACTGAGTAACAGACTGTTATTGTGAAGTCAATAACACGTAAATAGATCGCAGACATACATGGTTATGCTTTCACTCATTTAGTCAACATAATGATGGCATCACAAACTGCGTTCTGAGTAATCCGATGAGTGGTAATGGGTTTAGTCTTATTCGATTGCGTTGGATGATTTGTACCGTATTAAAGTTATACCACAACAATTAGATCAAAGGCACAAGTGGAACCATAATCGGCCAACATTTTCTGAGAAACTTTCGTGGATTATCAATTACCCAGTATACTTCATACACTTGCCAGTTAAAGCAAAATGAAATTTTGACCAAACTTTGGCTGAGTATTCTTCACAACAACCTCGTATTTTGAGTTTAACAGATTTTTCTCAAATTTCTCGATCTATCCAAACTGTGGTAACAGGTGAGCTTAACCGAAAGTTGCTGGGGAGAGGATATTCAATTCTATGAAATTAACAAGTTGACAGTCTGAACGATTTCATCGCAAGCCGACAGTTAGTGATGGGATGCTGCTGATAGGTTGGAACTTTGTCTGTGATGAACTCCAGCCAGATGAAACGTAATAATTAATATCACTTCGAAGGGGCTGTGAGAAATGCAATTATTTTGCGGAAGCGTCAACTAAGTATGAGCTGTGTTAATATCAGAAAAAGTTGGTAATTTTGCAAACTGGACGTGACCTACTCATTTTGTTGTGCACGGGAAAATTGGGATAGGAGAGCTGACACAAACAACTTTTCAGCGTACGTATTCTTTGGCCATAAACATAAGAATTCAACAGAAACAGTACAACGAAGTCCAAACCTTCAACGATTGTATTCACAGCTGTAAGCGTAACTTAGTAACTTGGTCCTACATCAAAACCTCCTTTCTACGGACAGGAAGTGGACCGGGGCTCAACTGTTACGATCAGACGCTACACACGTTTCACACCGGCTACATCATTCAGACGAACGTTCTGTTCGGCCCGCTCAAATTCCAAACCCAATGCTAGGGTTTTGTCTTTTCTGTGGAACTTATCAGTAATGCGCACGATTTTGCAAACCTTGAGGAAAGCTGCAAACCTCGTACACCTGAGGATAGTGTGAGTCAAGGACTGTTCTGGTATCACCAAATCAAGTATGACCGATTATCCCTATTCAGACGCTCACTAACAATCTCGCCTAAACTATGGTCAGCCAGTCTAAACAGTCTAGTAGAACCGTGAGCAATACCACCCATTTCCGCAATAACAAGTACTTCGTCATCAACACCTCTGCATCGTATCAAACCAATTAATCTTACTGGGCCACCCTAACACAATCTTAATTATTGACTAAACTTTTGAAATACCAAGTGTTGGAACCTCGCCGCTATCCCAAGCCGGTGACAGCTTTATCACTGTTCTTGGCACCGCAAAAGAAATAAATAAACTCTAGTGTTTTTGCTATAATGGACACAATAATCTGATGTGGGCAGTACGCCCTTTAGTTAGTATTCACACCAATAAGACAACCTGAGAGGGTTAATCATGTTTTGTTCGATGGTGGAACAAATACACACTGTCGGATGAAACAATGAAGGGCTTTGGTCCTAAAACTCAACAAACCTAATTTGTATACACAGATTTGACATCGTTACAAAATAGAAATTGCGCACAGGTTCACCTTTCGGGTGTCAGACCCGAAGGTGATCAGTGAAAGGGCAAGAATGGTTCGCTTCACCGGTCCTGCTCAAACACAGGCGCACTCGATTCTCGGTATCCATCACTGTGATAAACGTGAGTGTTTTATCCGACCACTTGTCATTCTTTACACATTGGAAAAAGAACAACGGAATCAGAACGAACTGCACGGAAGTTCAACGTAAAGGTGATAAATACGTTTGAGTTCTTGGGTTAAATGAACTTGGATATTGGAAGTGTCAGTCCCCTTTCTATCCTGTCAAATCGGTCTCAATCTAACATATGCGATTAGTTTAAGAGTATCTTACTTCTGTACGGTATCTATACACTTTCCAAGTTATCTCCTTTATGAGTCTTTCAGTTCTAACTGCATTTGCCTCCCTATTCAACGCATTCGAAACGTTAATGTTGTCGGCAGTAGTTAATTTGAAGTTCCAGTTAACACGCATCGCACTTCATCTGTACATACTGCTTTTCTCAGCCATATTCTAGACCGTTGAACTTACATGATTAGTGATCGGCTTAGATTTGTTCGCTAATGTAATACCCTTGATGTTATGCTTATCTCCACGGAATACTCTCCTTAGTTGACTAACAAAGTTGACAAATGTTGGCATGTAGATTTTCCACCACTTAAGAGTAGCCAAATCTTTGGCAATGTTATCATTATCACTGAAATTATCGTCTGCTCAGTCGACCAGATAGAACTCAGTTAAAAGAGCTAGAGTTAAGTGAAGCATTACATTGGCCCCCCAACTTTAAGGTAGTCTGCAAACGGAACTTGTGTACTTGTTACATACATCTTGTTCTATAATGAAGCAATTTCGATTCCTACCATAACCTAAGAGATATGATTGTAGCACAGTGTGCAAGTGTTCTTCCACATTTCAGCTTTATTGCTTGTCTGTTATTTGTGCATGTCTTCTTGCAAAACACTGATGGTTCTAATTAAGAATTTCAGGCAGCTCGTGTAGATAAAACTGTATGCGAAGTCTATTTCATAGGTTCTTATTTTGGCTAAGAATTTAAGTATTTCTGTATAAAGAAAACAGTAGATAGAGTTTTGATGAACATCTCTCACTTTTGTGTGTAAAAAATTTACTCACATTTAATGAACAAAAGTATGTTACCGCGTTTGCCAGGAAAGTGTTAAATTTCACTTATCTTCGTTTCTGTATAAAAGATAGCGCTCGTTCAGAAGTATTTATTTGCCCCAGTAATTAAAAGATCCAGAAAGTCAGGCAACAGTGACGACCGTCAGAATTCAGTACACTCTAGAGAAGGTATCTCTGTTTGGTCTGCTATGTGTTAATAGCCAAAATATTTGTTTTCAGAAGTTAGACGAGAACATGAAACGTTTTGATTCAAACTACAAAACAGTCTTGTAAAAATCCATTTTGCCAATGTACAGACGAATCAAAAGGTCCTTAACTTTTTTAACTCAGGGCGCACATCAACCAACATGTTGTGTCATGCGTTGTGGATAACGTTAACTATGAGAAAAATAACATTGGGTCATAGATTACCGTTGTGGATCAACAGCGTGAGTAACGTAGAGAGTCCAGAGGAACCTAACCGTGTCATATTTATAAGTGGATACCAAGCCAAAAATAAGACGCATGTAAAACCACTAACTTCTGAGCAGTCTTGGTGTGAGTGACGAACACTGGTAATTGCTAAACCTTAACAAAACCTTCCTGGGAGCACCAGGGTTGATTATTCAATCGAATTCCGAGGGTTTCAGCATTAGCTTGAAGTCTGTATCTTGCATCTTTCGGCTGGCTCTCACTGGTTCACCAATTCTGACAGAAAGAAATGTCCGCATTAACGGCATGGTAATAGGTATTCTCATGTGCTACGGCCATATCAGTGACTATGTTGGCGAATTCATTGTTGAATCGTGGTGCAGCACCATCATCAGTAAGGTCAGGCAAGCGCGTGATATTGCCAATCACCTGCTGAGTTTCAACGAAACAAGCGAAAGAATAGACATGGATCAAGGTAGCATAAATAGGCATCTTGTCCTTCGATCACACACACAGCCTTGCGGTAGAATTCAAATAGCTCAGTGAAATTTTCTGGGTAGAGTCCCGCTATCCCATTCTGGTAAACTGCGTGTTAATTTCTTTTCCGCTATAGCCGTCTTGTAACTCTGCCCACGGCATTGCATAACCTTATTTGCAAATTATCACAGATAACCACTTCACAGAAATGCCGTAGGCGGGAAAGATGCGGTAAATTCATACGCAAGCTGACAGGATGAAACTAAGAATATGTGTGCATACAGATACTTATATTCTGAATTCGTCACGCAGTTTAAATCAGAAGCGCGACATTGAGATTTACCCGAAGATTAACCTTAATACACAAGCATTCTCGGCTTAGTACTCGAAAATTGTGTATATGCTGCCATTTACTAGTTGTTCGTCAAAATTTCATGATACTTTATGAGCAAATAGTTAAGAATTATTAATACCTTGATTCGCAGGCGCTTTGTACGGAAACATTTTTTACGCAGTTGTCTGAAACTAAACTCGCCTTTGAACTGTAAATAAAGACAGGTCTGACCAATACCATGTGTCAGCATGAACGTTTCACTTCAAGAAGCATTTCATTCTCAGCGGGAAGGGCGTCGAGTGATGTGGTAATGGGTGAATAAGACTGACTCTGGTCAGTACGTGCTTGATGTGATCCATTTCCCGGATCAGCCCAACACAACGACCTGATCGACAATTAGCTTACTCAAATGCGCTGCAAAATGTGGGTTGTGCTCTCTCACCACTGAGTCCGTTACAGAATCTGAATTTGGTTTACGCGTGGTAGGATGAGGTTGGACAGCGTGCAAGTGAGGGCAGTTTTAGTCAAGATGGTTGCTGTTGAACAGTCATGAGACAAGCTAAACTGAATATGTAAAATGCTGAGACCCGTTGATCCAGTTCACTAATAACGATAGAGGACATACTTTCCGAGTTGTTAACATTCCGTTTACTCTCTTCATTGAGGAGTGTAAAACATTAGAATTCATAAGATTTGCGGATAGCCCTAACTCGTAGGTAACTTGCTGCTAAATTGCGGTTGTTACACCCAGATAGGTATGTCGCTCAGTTTACTCGTAATCTTGACCTACCGAAATGTTCTGCCTCACGTGTAATCTATCAGTTCACTTGCAACTGCGGTGAGATCTATATTGGCATAACAGATAGGTACCTACGACTAAGAATGATTGAACGGGTGCACAAACGGTTGGTGCGTTCGATAACGCAACAGGCAGTGGCAACAATGCGACTGGGACGAAATCCGACCTCGTTCATTGCGAAGCGCATCATGAAAACAGGTGACGTTGTTGAACTCGCTAACTCGTTCCAATTATAGTGCGTAATCGGAATCCGAAGTTGATTACGTTCTCCGAGGCAGTGTTACTCAATACTTGTCATCCGGCTCTGTGTGTGCATAAGCTGTTGACTCATGCAGTTTGTCTGCCCTGGCACCGACNCACTGAGGACAGTCTTTGTCTCGTGTTAACCCAATCGTTGATGTGTTCTATTGTTGTTGTCAACCGCGAGGTATATCTTCTACCGCTAATGGTAGATTGATATGTCATCACTAGGAAACAACCAACATACGCTGCCCACTAATGAGCTTCATATGTAAATGACAAACATGTGCGAAAGCAATCAATGCAAGGAGAACTTCACCATAGGAATGCATATTCGATATCGGTGTATTTTTCAGAGGATGGAGAGCTCCAGGTGGAATTGCTTAATGAGCAGTAAAACAAAATCTTCAGTGTTCAACACAAAAGAATGCCTAAACGGAATGTACAGGAAACTTTCAATGTTCTTCAGTCTAACATGGTGGCGTATACTTAAAAATAGGTCACTTATTGGCTTGCGAGAGCTTGAAACGTATGTTCCACCACCGTACAACAATCGATCGTCTTTATCAAGGACTACTACAGAACTGACAAAATGCATCGAATAGATCTTCATCATCGTTTATTGATCTCAGGGTAAAGTGGATCAATCAATTTAACCAGACACCTTCACCAAAACTTCAGATGGATGGTTGTAAAAGTTTATGCAATTCTCCCCCCCAGCGTTCTTTTACTGATACTTAACTATCTAGTTTATCTTGCAAGTAGCCTGCTAACTTGCATAGATTATCCCAGCACGAGTAGTCGTCAATTTGCTTGACTACTATTAATTACGTGGTCATCAGAATATCTAGTTATCACTTAATTCCCCAAGTTTCTTCTACTACGAAATTTAGACACAAAGTCCCGTCATGAACGGTAGCATGTCGTGGCCTTACTGTCTACCCACTTCCATTTTTGATAGCTGTTTTAATTTCAAGTATTCTGGCGGCGTCGATGATTTAAATGAGACCCATATTTCATTCTGACCACTCACTTGTGCTGGCCGCCTTGTTCATTGTCAACATCGTGGTCGTTCAGTGTTTGCCTGTTTACTAAGCAACCATATAAGCTTATGCACACGTGAGCTGTATTCACAACTACGGGAACCACTGGTGAGTGTCAGATAAGCCACAGTCCAAAAGAAATGCATTATCCGATAGTGCGAACAAGAGCAGAACAGATTTTCATCAGTACTTCAAACCTCCCGTGGGCTTTAGAGCCCAAAGCATGGCCTCTTGCTACGACCTCACACGAACGACTCAGCTCATTCAAAGTTGGATGTAACTATCCGGCGAACTGTAGCATTTGAGTAAAAATGGACCTGTTCTTTCAATGTACTGGTCAACACACGCATGGCCAACTGGTCACAGTCTGAAACACGTGGTGCACTTGAAACACTGGATCAACGTTTTAATCTTTAACCCGTGTAAGTGTTATGGTAACCGGTGGTTGACAGATGTATGCCATGGTCTACAGAGTCAGTTTATGTACCTTGTTCCGGGTTGAATAAAATATGTGGTTCAGCCACTGGATACTAGACAATACATGCGGCGAAATTATCCAAAAGTGACCTGGTGCCAAACATTTCTACATCAAGGCTGGCTGATCCGGTGCAGCGTAACATACACATCTAGACTGACACTAATTTGTATTAAAACCATCCGTTAGATCACACAATGTTAGAAGTACAATACAAATTACCTGCAGTATGTCTATTTTCCGACCCAAATTTCATGTTTTGATGCGATCAGCGTGGTAGGTGGTCTAGATCGAAAACCGTTCAGGCGTACAGTTGTAAGACCGTGAGAATGTACGCCTCTTAAAGTGTGGAGTTAGTCAAATCTTGCCACTTCGGCACATGCTCTACAATCGAGTACGTGAAGTCGTGAACAAATACAGTTTAAGAAACGCTTCTGCGAGCAGGCAAGGAAGGTTGAGATACTGCTAGATCATTGTCACTTTTCTGAATTTTCCTTGTCACCAAAAAAATAAAAACCAAATCACTTCACAGGGTATTCTTCTGCTGAGCTGACTGTACTTCTGGCATTCGAAGCAGTCAACACAGTGTTTTTGATTTTACCTAAGGTAAACATTTTAAGCCATACCGGCATAAAGTTAATCCTTTTGGCAAGAGAAGGGGCGAAATTTGCTGCAATCCACGTCGTGAATAATGAGACGGTGGTGCAGTACTAGGGTGTTGGGATAATTTCGCAAAAAATCACCCCCAGAACTCACTCTCAAGCATTTGTTTAAAAGCCCCGCACGCTGTGACTGGGACGAAGTAGTCCAATTTTCGCAATATTTTTGGGAGGTCGGCTACAACATAGTTACGAACAGTGAAGGTACACTTGTTTCAATGCTTGATCACTGGTTGTGATTTTGTTGGATAGAAGACTGGCCAAGGATTTAGTTGTTCTATCGCTCCACCACTTATTTCTCTTCCCGTTGAACCTAATTTTGAAGAATGCAAAATGCATAAGGAGCAATAAATCTCGACATCTTATTTTTTGGGTGTATTAAACTTCCTCAACCTCCCCACTTTTCACGAAGCATCTGAACATAAGGACGTACGCAGGTACGTAAATTAGAGCTCCATTTGTTAAATTCGCAGCTCGTACGTAGAAGGATCAACCTAATGGATCAGCAGGATAGGCGTTTATTGAGATATGCACAACAATAGGGAGAACGACGTCGGCGACTGATTGGAGTGAACCATACACGTTTAGAAAAGTATACTATTTAGCTGACGAATGAAAAATAGTTAAAAATTATTTCCACTGTTAAATGTTCTCGGAAAACATTAATCTTTGATCTGGGTACAAGCTGTTGTTTCCAGAAACTGTGGTGGTCGGCTAATCACGAAGAGACATAAAACGTTATACACCAAACCGGACTAAGGCTGGTGAGTTGGTATAAATATATTCGATTACGTGCGAGGTGTAGATGTTGAGTGTGATGTGGGCACATGGTACTCATCTGGTTAATTTTTACGCAAACTTCGCAAGGGCCGACAAATACTCAACCGGTGACCTAAGCACGTTATCTTCACGCTAATGAGTCAGCTTTACAAGTAAGGTAAGTATCGTAATAGTTTACCCATGAGTTGCACCATAGCTTGTTCCTGGCCACTGTAAAACGCGGTTTGCGTCACTGCTTGGCTGGACACTTGTCCAGTTAGTTGCTTACATAATTCGTACAGCTGTGCTGACAAACAGAACACAGGGTGAAAAACTTGACCCCGCTGATCACTTCACACATCTGGTTATCAGGCCAAAATGTTGACTCGATAAATCGTTCGTCGTGTTACGGCTGGGCACCGGACAGATTAAACTCAATTTTAATAGGGGTGTTTTGGTCGGTTGTTATCGACGGATCTTTCGAGAACGAAATTTATTTGCATTGGCCGCTTGCCTGCCCTAGGTCTGGTTAACAGCTTCCGGTTGGCTGGATCCACGATCACTAGAATGTATTGTTCCGAGATGTGCACAGCACGAGACGTGAAACGTGATGAATTTACCAGAAATCGCTGTTCCACTAGGGATGGGTTCCTAACAGTGAAATTAGGGGCCGTACCAAAGTCTGGTGTAGGTGGTTCCTTTACAACGGGAATGGCTTCAGAGAGTTCCGCTGGGCGGTTCCGGTGTAATACCGAGTGATATCTCATAGTGGTGAATTAGTGGGACTCGAACGATGGAGGATGATCTCAAGCTCCGGTCATGTAACAGTGGTTAGTGAGCTCTTTAAGCTACAACTTTAGAACCCACAAATCGATAATTACAGAAGTGTAGACCAGTATGAGGAGTGTGCCGAAGCTTATATGATCTCTGACTGCATACTGAACGGTACCCGAGAATGATCACCAGCTTCATGTTCGTAGCAGCTACTTTCTATCCTGCTCAACAAAAATTGCAGGATACAAATGCACGTTTCTTAGGAGGCTCATACGATCCATCAGTGTAGAAAACTTAATTTGTGGACTTAGAAACTTAAGCAGTGCTAGAAAAGAATACGTGGATCTGAGAATCCTAGTCCATATGCCATAGAACTGCGGCTAGAGGCTACTTGTCAAAGTAATATAGTAGGCAGGATCAGACTCCTCAACAATCTGGCAGTCTCTTTTGGGAAAGACGTACCGTTGTTGAAAATACAGTGCGGATCTCAGATCGCTGAAAGAGGTATTGATTCCGCGTGCAATGGAGGGAAGTCCATGTATAATGGTAAACACTCCGTCGACACAAACAGACCGGAAAATCAGGCAGTGGGCATTATTACCATGCCCTTCAAATGTTCGCACATCAGGAGTGTGACGTACAAATTGCCTTAGTGCAAACATTACTTTAGGTATTAAACTAACCTAAACCTAGTTTGGAAGTGGTATAGAGCGTGCTCTATACGTGCTGGAACCAACGATCACACTAGAAATTTTTTGAAGTTGATTGTCACACCCTCGTTCAGGGTCTCTGGCTGAATTTTGACATTAGCTTAATTATCACTATCTTAAGAAATTGGATAAATATTTCAGTCGGATCCGAAGTGAGGTGTGTGCTGATTGGATGATGGGCTTTAACTGGCTAACCAGAATGGCTCCTCGTTATAAGGAACTAGGGCATTGCGCGATGCCACTCCCAGCCGCACAGATAAACGAACAAAATAATCTGTTCTTACAACAAGAGCGTATTATGAGGTAATTCACGAGATTTTAATCGTTTCATTTGCGAGCAATGATCGAATCAAGCTGTGGCTAGTATCTACCATGTTACCGTTAGGAACCAAACGATGTGAGCGACTACGGCTGATCACGACTTGGTGCCGATTAAGACTATGATATGCCAGGTGAGCCAAGTGGTCAATTTTAAGTGTCTAGAATCCAAAATAACTAGCTTCAACTGAACAAACTGATGAAAGTCCGGCTGTCAATCGCATTCCGTTGATTTTTATGGTCTTGTTCCAGTGATGCTTGGCTAGAATTCAAGCTCATGGAGCCACAACAACCCCAATGTGTGGATATTCTCTCGACGTTTCCTCAGCTGCATGACTACCAACTTATCATTTTTACAAAACATTCATTCGGTCCGAGCTATCAGGAGTCTGTATGGTCAGGAAATCCATCTGTTTATTATGTTGCGATGGAAGGCTAATTATACCTCAAACATTTGCAGAGTGCTAACCAGTCCAACTGTGTTTCTGATTGCACAGCAAATATAGTCTGGTAAACGGACATGCACCACATTACTCAACATTAATGACTGAGAGACCAGAAGGAACGTAGGATATGTCAAGGTTCCGATGTTTGATTCAGCTAATAAGCATAAAAGTGACAGTGCATAGTATGTTTAGGGTGATTTATAACCGGGAGATTAAAGAATACATCATTTATTTTGTATATGCAGTAACTAATTCCTAACTCTACGTAAAACTTTGTGAGGTTTTTGCAGATACTACTGTATGTTTGCATGGCACTGTCGCGTACGCTAATGTTGACCTTGACAAAAATGAGTGTGAATGGGCATTGTAAGTTTCCGTCAACAATATGGACAAAAATAAACCCCATAATCGTTGTGATCGCGGCTTACCATATAGTTTTATGGTGACAGTACCTCAGGTGTCACGAGAACATTGGTTGAAATTTAAAGTTCAGTCATGCCAGGGATGTGCACTGCTGACACACTATGGCGACGGAAAAGTTTAAGTCCAGGGTTTTCTTACGAAAGACTAACTAAAACGTTTGTTTCAGTACGGTAGCCACAAGCGTACTGAAAACACCTAAGAATTCATGAAATCCCGGTTATTCACGTTATCGACTTGCCAACAGTTAAGTCACTTGTGACACATATACCCTGTGTTTTCCGGGTATTATAGATATTTTTGTTCACCTGTCAACAAATTGTTTGCTCATATGCGTTTTGCTAACGCCTCAAATAAAAAGCATGCTGCCAAATAAGTTTGATGATGCTTAATGTGAACATACGATTCGTTATTTTTGCAATAAAATAAGGTCGGATTCGGTAGTGTATTCAACAAAAATCTTTCAAGGTGAAAAACGTTGAACGGCAACCAAAGAAAAAGCTACGGTGTACCATTGCTATCAAAATGTTGCATGACCTGGTATGGAACTTAGATTAGTACTACTATTTATGAGGTTTTTCCAGCCTGTTTCCGCAAAGTTGACTAAAAATGAATTTTGGGTTGATAAGCAGCCGTTTACGCATGAATTTTAGCCCAGTGTTTGGGCGCATGTTGTTTGTAAATTATGTGGGCAGTATGAGGCATGCTCAAACTGCGCAATAATGGTCAGATCTCTTCAACCAACCTAGAACATTCACGAGTGTCGTGGGCAGTTTGCGATATCATAGTTTGTTATTTTCCATATAGGTCGCCCACCAATTTATTTAATTAGCGTGTGTAACGAAAAATCTACTCATCTGTAGGTTGGAACTTTCCCACATCCAGTGTGTAATTCATGTTTGCAGCAACTGTTCAAAATCAAAGAAAACGCAGGTTGCACCCTTCGATATGCGATGCAGTTCTCCTTCGTGTGTTCTGATGCAACAGACTAATGTTGGGCATCCATTCGCAAAATGGCACTCACAACTGTGATAGGATTCTTTTTGTTAATAAATACGCGAAACTGCTAGCGGATGGCGTTTTCGTTTACACAAGAGCTTAACGTAATGACCTATGTTCACTTTTCCATGAATATGTAGTCAATGTTGAAGTGTTGTATTAAATAAACTATCTGAAAGGGCACCTTGACGATGATATTTATACATATGATCGTTCATTTTCAATTAATAACGCGAACCAAAAATACAAAGTTTTTAGCACTAAAAAGTTGGAGAAATGAGCAGTTGCCCCCGACTTCTGTATCGGATACATGTGCGCCAGCCAACATAAAATGGATTGCATCCACGTGATAGAAGTTGTACCCGGTACTGCTGAGAACAAATTTACGTCCCAAAGCGCTCTCTGAACAAATGAGCGATGGCAGTTTGACCAAAGCTGCCAAATAATCAGTGCGTGTATACAATATTCGACCGACAAGTTAGAGTAAACTTTGGCAGCACAAACGACCAAACCTCATATAATATCTAAGCTGCAATCATGTTCAATATGAAAAAAATGGGCCGGAGAACTGCCATTAAACAAACTTATTGGAACTCATGGTACTTTGACCAATGTTTATTATACTGGAGTGATTTAAATCAATATTAAAAGTTCACATCATTTTTTGTGGCAAACTGAAAAGTTATAAGTGAAACAATAATTAAAAATAATTCTCTCTTTTCAGCGATACAATGTCGTTTTATTTCGTCTGAACACGTATGAATAAAGCGGCATGTACAGCAAAGAAAAGTTCGAACACTTTAAATTATAAAAAGCAGAATAAGAAACTGTTACGCAGTTCAAAAATGGATGCTTTTAAATAGAGCACTAATATCTACTTCAAAGAAGAATGTATCAGATAGGCTTCTTTCTCACAGAGTCGAACAATTTGTAAGTTATTTTTAATGTTCAAAATCGAGAATTCTCAGAAAAACTGCGCAAGTTGATTTTTGCTTTCAGCTTCAATCTGATTTACATTTTTACCTATTTTACAGATCGAAAAGATTTGAATTTCGGTTGCATCAGCTATTGCTTCTGGTGATAATTTGGCCCACCAGAAAACATGTTCAAATGTAGTTATATATTCAGTGCATGCCTCAGAGTAGTGTTCGAAGATTATCTTAAGACTATGGGTGTTGTGAGGTGCAGAAAAAGCTTTGGGTTAAATTATCAGTTATCCGGCTTGACTTACACTGGTGGTAAATTAATACATGCTCTCATACATCATAAGCTCATATTCGTTTTACTTCCGACTGATCTGCCAAATTTAGTCGGCCCTGTTAATGCTGCCCCACGCCAGTGACAGCAGATGATCAGGCGTACGGCGTCGGGTGACTGTGATTAGATTTTTACTCGTTCAAGCTAGTCTGTTTATTTGTTTGAACACAATTATCTACTGATCACCACTGCTAACTGTGAGTCCGTACACATCGACCTCTACGATTGTGCTGATTAGTATCCGGATGAACGCAAACGGTGCTTTCTCGAAGGAGAATAAGGAATACGAGTGATAGGTTAGCTGATTCTCTCCTCACCAGCTGCAAGGCCATGACGAAGTCGCAACTGTGCTTGGGTAACTTAATAATAGCCTGTGACCTAAGTTGCGTTGAAGCGTTCTGCAAAGTGTGTTTTCTTGGATGTCCTCATATACAAGCAACTGTGTAGACTTGGTATGGGTAATTAAATGGCTCTATCATGAAAATTTAAAAGATGGGTTGCTTGAGCAGTCGTGAGGCTCGGGATGAGTTCTTACGAATCAAAAGTGGCAGTAACAGTCCAGCCAGTAATGATGAAGGCTCACTCTCAAGAAAACGTTGGCAGACTGTCCCACTTACTATCCGGGTTACCCCACTGGGCAGTCTGTCCTCTAGATCATTTGGTGGAATTCCTGTAGTACAGCGGACTGGAGGAGTAACCGATTCTGCATATGAAATTTCTGAACTCGGTAGAATATACGAGGCGTGAGATCAAGCATACCCTACTGGCAGCTCCAGTCCCATTCAAGCCACGATCCTTATAATGGCATCTCACTCAAACTAGCAAAATTGACACATTGATCTGTAATCCTGGAAAGCACTGACAAATATTTCTATCACGGTTGATCCGGCTAGGATGCTTAATACTTTATTTCCTAGGTGCGTGTTTGGTTGGGAAACAAAACAGATAGCTTGTTTGGCTACTTCCGAAAAAACATTTTCGAAAGCCAACAATTGTATGTTTGTGTCTGTTTGTTTATTGCTGATCGTCTACTAGCTTCGACTTTTTTCGTTTGTATTACTAGATTCGTGCAGTGTTCACAGCAAGTGTTTTCCGTATTCAAGTGTCTTCACCTCTTCATGTACTCAACAGAAGTACTTCTTTCATAAACACAGAGATGGGAGCAAATGAATGTTATTCACTTTCTAATCAGGTATACGATACAGTCATTCTGATCTAACATCTGATTACAGTTCACAGTAAACAGCAGCAAATGCGGTAACATTATTTCACATCGTGCTCCTACTCTGCCACGTGGCCGAGTGTACTATTAATTTATCATACTAACGGGTCAGCATTGTTTATGATCAAAACATCGTACTGTATCGATACATTGAATAAAAACACTCGCGGTTGATATCTGTCTAGAGCTACAAATGTTTGCTGTGTTTCTTTACATCCAGAAAGCAACTGACTCGTTCTACTGCACGTAAGATGTGTTTCCAGTTGACTGCGTTCAGAATAAAAAGGAAAACGGGTTTATATGCTTGAATAAATACCTTTCGTACATATACTGCATTTCTCGGATTACGTTTGAAATGAACTTGCTGATTAAATGCACTTCGTTTCGGATAAAACATGCACACAGTCCACGTCCACATATGTAACTGCGCAGGTAGTTAATTTGTTAACGCTTCGCTAGTTTAGCTGGCATAAAAATAATCACTATTCGGAGACGGTTACCATGCAGGGGACCACTTACAACTATGATAGGTGGTGTGTGCCCAAACACCATATAGTGGGATTTTCCCTCGGTTCAGAAGTAACGGAATCAAAATTATAACTGATTTCGGTACTGGAAATCTCCAAATCCGGGACGTTGCATTGGGATAAGAATCATGATGGCCACTGCATGCAAGTGGGTGGTATTGTTTATTGCAGTATATTTGTGCCACTCAGGTAGCTGAGCTCATTCATGATGTTGGTAGCCTTTTGCACACAGCAGCTGATTTCTTCCCGGATGGTTATTAACTTCTACGCATATGCATCATACGTGTAAAAACTTTAAGCTGTCAGTACATACAGATAAGCAATCACTTAGTTGACTAAGTTTATTTGAGCGGTACACACGGCTGCTTGCTTCTCTGACATTCGCGTAGATTTTCTGGCTAGTCCATTTCAAAGAGAAGCACCAGATTTTAGATCATCAGTTAGATCTTCTCAGCACTATGTACTAGTGTTCCCACCGGGAATCGCAATGCGATACAGGTCCTAACTGCAAACTACTACAACCATCTGTGAGTGGTGTCCGTGCCATATCAACCAAATGGCCAACTACACATCCGCAATCGATACTTTGTTTAACAAATATAACAGCATCTGTAATTTCGTCGTGACTGATAATTCGCAATCGGCTGGTTGTCAGTTGAATTTAGTGAAACATTTGCTTTGCCTCGCTTGGGGATCACGGTATTCTACTAAAATTAACTCGGAGTAAAGTTTGTTGCTGAATCCCCGTGTATGATAGATTGTTCGGCCATAATCTTAGGTAAACACAGCTGACCGACTATATATGGGCAGGTATATGAATTAGTGAAGAGCTCTGGTAGAAAAAAACAAGTACAGAAACAACTTCTTCGTTTTAAGAAATGTTTGCTGAAACGTCTACCTGTACGCAAGAACTCGAGGTACTTCCTAAAATCGTATCGGTAGTAGCAAATGAGACAGTTGTGGCTGAAAACTACGAAATTTCTGTATTTGTGTTTAAAAGAATTATACATGAAGCAGCGCAACTGTTGGTCAACTGTTAATGTGGTAGACATTTAATTCCCTACAGAATCGAATAAGCCCTCAAGACGTCACATCTTCTTAGGAACATAACTGATTTCACGAATTTATCCGTGTGATACTCCAGTGAACATGGTTTTAAAACGAGTGGTTGAAATGACGCAAAAAGCAGCAATGACTTATTTAATTAATCCGCTCGGCTGAAAGCAGAAAGTCAGGCGTTGACTAAATAATCTACCGGTCACCTGACAATTCAAGTAACAATCTGCCACACTATTTAGGACACCAGGGTAGGGGTTTTGGATGGTAGTCAGTCAGGTCACTAGCAACAGTGACTCTGCTGGTTGGGGTACCACTTCTACTGCACATGTATATCCATCACAAACTACTAAGACGCTTGGTATCACATCTGAAGTTCTACAGCGCTATAGGTCCAGCTGACCTCCTATCGTTTATTTACAGGGACGACACTCAGACCTCTTGAAAGAGTTAGTGACATTACTCCTGAAACTCTTTACGAGGCGCTTCCCAAACAATGGGATAGCTAAGATTATTCATGAATTCATAAAAGGTTTACAGAATCCTGTGTTAATCAGGGGCTACGTCAAAACTCGTTACAATTGTGCTTCATAGACCGATCCGCTGGCAACCTGTAAGATATCAAGCTGGGTTTTTACTTACCACAGCTACACTGATCACATCATTTCACCTCACTAGACATTTGCAGATCATCAGTCTTACTACAGGCTGGAACTTTCTATCTATGGAATAATCCTTGGGCAGTTCTATTTCCCTGATAAGTCCAAGCTTTTGGCTTACCAAACAAAGTGTATGCCGGCGGTGGAGGTTCATTTTCTCGATTCAGTCTATATCTTGACGTATAAAACGGCAATTTATTGTCATACTTCAGTATCTCGAGCGGAGTACAATGTTGCTGTCCAATATTTCACTTATATTCAATCGGGCAATGCCATACAAAGGGTTCAGACTGACCGCAAATTGGGAGTTGTTTCGTCAACTATGTTTAAGGGAGATTGATAATTAAACTATATAGATATTACTGCCTCAAACTTTGATGCCTATGGAGAGGTCACACAGGTTGGAGGTTTTAGCAGATTCTCATGGTACACGTCCATGTATACGGTCACCAAAACAACTGCACAAACATTACTCAAGGCGGACAGCTGAACATGAAACAGCTCCTTCATTTATGAAATTATCAATTTTGCACCCTTTGAGGTAGCTTTTCATTCGTCGTCTTAGTTCACCTAAAAAGGACCTGAGCATAAGATATGTCCATATAGTTTATCTACTTATACAGATACATGCTCCACCAAGTCAGTGCGCAGCAGGTTAGCATGATATTTTTACCATCTTTGTGGGTGACAGGAGTTTCACAGCGGCAATAACGCTGTCCGCTGACGTTTTTAGTGCGGCGATGCTTCACCCTAACACGAAGGGCAAAACGCTGGTCATGCGGGCCTCGCTGACTTAGGTGTACTCTGAGTACGATAATCCAACGTTCTATACATCGTATTGTGTCTGGGTGTTTCAGGTTAACTTGGAACTAAAATGTTTGTAGTCATCATACGAGCTAGGTTGGTGGCACTGAAAGTTTATCGTGAAAGCACGCTTCAATATGGCGATCGTTTGGCTCCGCAAGAGTACAAGCGTTATTAGGTAGTAGCATTATGGTGTATCATTAACGTGTCAGTCAATATTCTTCCAACGGTGGGCTACACTTCGTTTCAATCACATTCTCTTCTTCAACCTGTTTGTTTTGTGCAACTTTTGCATGTTTGCCGTTGAGCCTTCTTTAAGTCATCTTTGTTGACGATTTTTCCGAATACATATGGACAATTAATAATATACAAACATCGAATAAACTGGTAAAAGCGATTCAGACAGTATGTTAAATACAACTTACGTTCAACCGCAACATCCACACTCAAAAGAGAAATCACAACTAGTCTCACTGGAAAAGAGGTGATCGACCGGAGCGCAGCACGTTTATCTCAGTCAGGATTCGAACCCCGGCCTTAATGCCTATGAAGTAATCGTGTTGACCGTTGTGCCCATTATCTTAATGTAAACATGACTGAACTGCCATAACGGTACTCGTTAGCCACATTCACCACTGACTGCTGCTTGATATGATTGAATGTTTAAATATGATTATCATTTTGTATCCACCATAAAGTCGGTGGCTCCATAGACACATCACCGGGAGTTAAAACACCGTCAAAGTATGGCGGTGCGTGGTTAGCTCTACAAATAGAAGAACTCGGTCCTAAAGATCAGTTTCCGAAGAAGACGGGCTAACAATCCTATCATTATTCTAAACATATCATTAGTAATTTGATAATTAAATTTTAGGCAAATAAGCCAACCGTTTGATTTTAACGATCACTTTAGGAAATAAGGTCATCTACTGCAAGATAGTTAGATGTTCAGTGCCTGACCGAATTTGACATCCCCGGCAATTCGCTTCGAAAGGCAGCTTCCTTTGTTTAACTCATGATTAAGTTTTCATGGGTTTCCAGCTTCAGTGAACAACCAAGCAGTTATTTCCACAGCATCCAGTAAAACCGTTTTGCCAAAAACTGGCAAATGGTAACGAATAATTGATCTTGTTAGGTTCTTCCCACAGTGAAAACCGGAAACTAATTTCGGTTGGGGGAAAATTTTTCTGTCAATTCAATACACTGGAAAAGCATCTCATTCATATTAAATAGACCTTTCCTTGTGAATTCATCTTTGGATATTTGACGTGTTCGAACATGTTTCACAACTAGCTGTTTTTATGAATCAGCTATCAAGCGTAACGGGTGAAAGACAAAGAATCAATACTATTTGAGGGATTCGAACCACGAAAGCCTCAGCCCAGATTCACCACGGATCTTCACAAGTACATATTCAACGTATCTTCTTTCATAATAAATCATTTGCAAGCTGAGGTGTCATTACTCAGTTCTACACTTCATGAAGAGCAGTTTAAATATCCACTAACCTAGTTTTATATTCTTAACCCCACCTTTGTCTCAACAAACGGTGCTAAGACATTATGTCCGGTCCATTAACGTCAACAGTACCATAACGTAATGATTGACAATCAACAATTAATTGCAAAACAAGGCAGGGAAACTGGCAGACTTTTAGTAAGGAACAATGGTTTAGTAGTATCCTGTCGAGACAAAGATGCCGGCTGAATTATAACGGCTCGTTTTGACTAGACGTTCAAACTGGGCCATATTTTATCGGGTTCCCGAAAACTCCAAGGCCGCACCGAATAGAAATATGAAATGGACGAGAAAACAGCTTCATTAACTTAACGGCTACTAACCGTTGCACTCACAAGCCACAACATGTAATCAAATATTTTTCAAAAGGCGTTTTGACGATACATTCATAATTTCTGACTCAGTTTTCCATCCAGTGGTTACCTTGCAAAATTTAGTATGTCATCCTGTCAATAAATTTATTCACGAACTAGAAAAGATTGCATTTCTGAATGTTATACTACAACGACAGGATAATGAGATGTTAGACAGAAGCATATACCGCAAGACCACTTAGGATGGCCAGCATAAAAATTTCATAAACACAAACGTGATTCAACAACTTGTGCAGCACACCGGGCAAGTGCAATCTATGTCTCATATAATCTCGAACAATAATTGAATATAACCTCCAGAGTATTACCGGAAGACGGTCCTTCAAGAACTCATTAATTGATGAATAAAACAAGATAAGTTCCCACATAAGCTTCTTACGGCTCCAAAATGTCTGTCTCTCTCACAAACTTCTTTAAAGCAGTCAGGGAGTGAAATAGTACATCTGCCAAAATGCACAGAAAATGGCAGCAGCTTTTTTGTGCTCATCTACAAAACTAAGCTAGCTACTGTTTACTGGGTCGAGGATAAATTACATGATCAGTCCAAACTGTTTCGTCTAAATCAGTTTACATACACTAGTAGTGCCAGATCTATTGAGCACACTGTGAGGAGATATTCCAATAACAACACTGAGCATAACCTAAAATCCTTCAGTAAAAACATTGTCACATCTGTCATCTACATGACTGGAGTATATCATAGAGAATGGAGACATTAACACCGAAGTCTAGTAAAAGCCACAAGAAAGTGCTCTTTACTGTGACACAAGCGATCAGCATCCGCACTCTAACAGCAGAACTGTGTAAACAAGGAAAACGAAAAACTTACAGTTGCCGTGACTACAGTTACGTTGATGCGCCGACATAAAAAGTAATCCCCACTCCTTATTTTGAGAAACTTTATTTCTTATATCCTTACACTGCTAGTATCCTTTTGAAATGTTACAGTAATCAGTATATCAACTCGCCTGCGCTATCATCGTTCCGTTTTGTTATTCAAATTCTCGTTAATTTTCTGCAAGCTTGTGCGGTTGACCTGTGTATTATTTCACCGCTCTTCAATATTTTATTGTTCATCGTTTCTGTTGTGCTCGTCCATAATAGGCCCACATTTGGTCAAACGAGATTAAACGCATCTCTTCATGTGTTAACGCCCAGAAAAGGGTTGCTGTGGTTTGTGTGATGCGTGAAGTATCCTAGTGGACCGGGGTTACGTAAACCAATAACCACTTTTTCTCAGCCGACAGAACTGTTTTCGGAAAATTCCCGCACCAGATCAGTAGTAATTCGTCAAATCAAGTGACGGGATGGAAGTTTGTAGCTCAAGATTAGAATGGGGCGTGCCGTTTGATCTAAAAACTGATAGGTCCAACAATACTGCCTTATCTTTGATCTATTTAGTCGATTGTTCCTGTAGCTCAACATCTGTTGGTCACACCACTAGGCGTTTACCGGAGGGAATTCGTGAAATCCATCCGGGATGACTTCGCTTCGGAGCAACAAACAACAGTAACTCATCCATCCTGGCCCACCTGATCGGTTGTGACCTACGCAGAAAAAACAAAAACGTTTCACATCATCTGCCATGCTCTAACCACCACGTCGCGAAAGGTCATGTGGCGCATCTTGCCTATGGACAGAACAATCGCAATTCGATTTGTGGGATCGACAACAGGTCGTTCAAACCTTGAGATGATTGTAGCTCAGCAATTACACCCAGCCCATGGGACAATTCGACCTCGTGGCTCCAACTCACGTTATTTAACACTGACTCTTCAAGACCTACCTCGTTTGTGGACGCTACCAAAATGAACTGGTTTTTGTGTTTTACACAATCACCTTGCCCACGTACTGTCCATTTCCGATAACTTTCCTTTTTCTTACTTAATCGGATATATAGCCGTACCGGCCTAAGATGAGAATCCATCTGAAACAGTTCTACTTGCTGAAAAATAAGATTAGTCTCCTTGATTACAACGGAGATTTTCAAGTAAATGTAGATAATTTGGAAACAGATTTAGAAGTTGTGATACCAAAGGAATATGTTGGGTTGGGTGTCCTTTGTGCATTCCTATAGACTGGCAAGGATCAACATAAAATGATACGCTTCACTTTGTAACAGGTTTTCTGCATCAGATATCAAACAGCCTACTGATGTTGAGGTAATATGAAACAAACAAGAGTAATTTATTTTTTGGATGTAACTCAGTAACTAGGCGGCCGATGTCAAAACATACATGACAGCAAATGACAAACTTTCTTTATTGTACCGATGTTAAACATTTTCTGCACTGAATATATGAACTATAATTCACCAGCTATCTTTGTTCTGAGTTGGCAGTCCAACTGTGGCTTCATAGTTATCGGAGAACTGACAGAAGAACTTGAAACCACAACTACACCCTCGAGTTTTAATTTGTGCTTGAAAAGGTTTCATTGATAAGGTAACTATTGCTCACGCATTACATTCCAAAGAGTGACGCCAAACCTCAGAATTCACCACGAACATTTTCGGATCAACCATGCTATTACATTCACAACCGTTTCAATCCTCGCGCGCCAGGGGAAAGTGTGTATCCAAACACTTCTTTGATCTTGGTCATATCCCATTATCTACAAAAGTTTCTGCAAATAGAAACTGAGAAACGGGTTACACGATTTTTCACTGGCCAGCTTGTGCATTTAGTTTATGGTGACTAATATATATACATATATATTGATTGTTTCCGCCCTGTCGCGAAGTAATCTGACTAGAAATATTGGGGTTAGAAAGCAAAAATTACGGGTGTTCTTCCTTAATTAATTTTCCAATCAACCATCGGTTTTGCGTTAGTCTATTATAAACGGGTTCTTCTATGACCATCGCCACGAACCATTTTTTATCACGTTCGGCCCAAAGTGGTACTGATTTCCAACAAAACGGAAATTTCGAAGTCCGGTTGCGTCATGCCAAGTCAATACTTCAGTTTTGTGTACCACGTGATATGCACTCTCAGCCTTTTACACCCACAAACATCGTCAGCAAATTGAGATCAATTAACTAAGTTTGCATGAGTCTTAAAATGAAATTTTGCAAACAGTCACAGTCGGTGACAGTTGTGTAGAAGTCAAGCTGATTAGGGAGTAAGTGTAGATCAATGTGACCGAGGATGTGTTGAATCCGAGCTTATTCGGCATTCCGCCTCACAATCTATCAACCCAATTGTTGCGACAAGTGTAAACTCATAACATGAATTATGTCTATCCTGCCATACCGAACCGATATCAGTCTTGATGATAAATGAATGGTACAAACTTTGAAGTATCAAACATCTGTTGTGATTGTTCAGTCTCCACGATCAAAAGTAATGATTAGGTGTGACTAAAACAGAAGGTAGGTGAGGATACATGATTGGTACCCGGTAAGTGTCATTGCCATCGTTGGGTTTAGAGGGCTCAAATTCGGTGCAAAATCAACCCGTCGTTACGTGATCGCCATGTTAAATGCAGAAAACAAAGCAGGCGTCGTGACTATGCTTGAGAGTTTCGTCGAATATGCTTATTCTGATCGATTGCCCAATTCGCACGAGGTGCCCAGTCTTGCTGATTCAGCATAATGTTTTCTATGTTGATACTCAAAGACAACAAAAGATTTGGCTGTGTTTAGTGCAGCCTGTCTTGTGCAAGGTGTCTTGGATCAATACTGCCCAGGATAGCAGTCACGGAAAGACGGCGTTGCCCGCTTTGGTGATCGCAGAAACAAAACAGCGTTCTGCCGTTTGCAATACAACGCTCTCTGTAAATTGAATGAGTGCAGTATTCCCCTCGAATTCCACTATAAATGCACTTTGTCTAAGGTCATCTAAGTTATAAGGTCATTTACAGCACTCTCCAACCGGTTTAGCCTTCCAGGAACGGCAGCCTTCTTGTAAGTTTACATAGCTGGATCAGACAGAGCTGAAGCTGTGTTGTCTCTTATGGACAAGGCATGTCGTCTTGCAATGTAGTTACTGAGCCATCTGGGCGTTTCAAAAATGAACATGACGTTATGGTGAACCGTTGCCTATTATTTTAAAGAAGGTGATAAGGAAAGGTGGAAAAGTTTTATGCACACGAGTTAGTACCGGGAAGCATCCTGTTGTGTTATCGTTCGGGCACTATGTAAATGAAAACGGTAAAGGGAGTGTCTACAATTTGGCTTTCTGATAAGGCATTCTGTATAACCGCTGAACCGTTTCTCCATTAAAGTTTGTCACAACAACATCAGTGGAAAACCAGCCGAGTGGATTAACTAAGAATGTTCCCCTCTGTTCTTTAGTAAGGCGAAGTCTGCGCTTTGATACTGAAGGCAGTGACTGCTGAATTTCACATCCAAAGTGACACAAAAATGGGTAAAAAGTGCATGTGAAAAAACCAGTCTGTTACTATTTGTTTAAGGCTGTTCTAAGATTTTTGTTAAACAATCCTTGACAAAGAACTGTTCCATTTACTAAAACGAGCATTGAATCGCCCTTTAAACTATACCGTATACGGTAACGAAGTGCTACATACAACAGTGTAAACAAAAACTCAAAAATATTTTGATTTATATCGGAAATTACTTCATTTTAGATCGTTTGCTGAACATTCGACGATTGTGGGTGAGACTCAACTGTTAAAATGTGTGCTTTGGCTGGATTCAATCCAGCGACAGACACACAATGCCTGTCTCTGTCACTGGTTCGAATCCAGCCAAAGTCCGGACTTTTCACATTCGGGTCTCATCTGAAATAATAAATTTGCCACAGTACTCATCAGCAATAAAATTCGGCTATTTGCTTAATTTCAAGTTGAACATTACACATTTGATCGCAGTCATCGCGTTCAGATAGAATTTTTAGCCAGACTGCTTCGAACTTTATCGCCTAGCAGGTTTAGGGAGATCGCAGATTCCAACGTATCTCGGAAGTCCTAATCGCAGGATTGTGGACTGGAGTTAACAGAGCAGTTACTATGTCTCCTCTCAAGGCGATCAGGCAGCCTAATCATTATTCACAAGCCAAAGTGGTTGAGAGTTCAGATGTGTTAATTCACTCATGCCTAAGTTGAGGCCAAGGGTGCAGTGGGCAGTACAATTACCTCAGGACAGCGTGGTCAATTAGAATGTAATTTGATTTCGCGAGTCATATTTTTGTAAGCTGTTTTCTTCCGTCTCTCGTAGCTTTAGTTTTTCATGAAGAAAAACTTATCAATATGATTCACTCGACTTTTGTTTCTTGAAAATAAAGTAATTTCTCCCATGTCTTTTCAACCAACCAGCATCTTTTATAGGCGTCAGCATGTTCACTACAAATATTATTCTATCTAACTTTACGAATTCAATCTCATGTTTACTGCACCAACATTAGCATGGGCTCTAACTAGTAGGGGTGAACACATACATTGGTTGTTAGCCTGCTGGCAGGACCCACCAAAACACATATTATCCAGCACAAAGTTGACATTCAAACGGACTATCTGAACATCCGAAGGTTAATTTGCTTTGTAATCTCCGGTCCTGGTTTGTGAAAAAATATATAGTGGTCAATTAGGTAAACAACTTTGATGCTCACGTAGAACATTTATTTCCAAGGAAACGCGAACACATAGGTTCACGCAGTTATCGGCAGTTGGAGTTAAACCATACTAACGATAGCCTGGTCAAACATCACCGAAATCCACAACCGTAGAGAAATATCGTATTTTCGAGTACATACTTCCTAAAATCGTTCACACCCGTGAACTAGCTTAGCGTTGTAATGATACTCGCTAGCAAAAATAACGGAACAGTTGAACATTTTATACTGTCCTCATGCTAACAGGTTGAATTTGACTGAGATGTGAATCATTTTGTCTCATGCATTTATTAATCGGTTAGGCGGTTTCTTTGTTTGGAGTAGAATCAAAGTTTTCTTTTGTCGGTGTCGAAGCTGGAACTGATAAGCAATGATAGAAAAGTATCGATTGATATGTCAACAACAAATCAGTATCCTAAATCCCCCGCTTGAATGACAAAAGTGAACGAGAATAGTTTGTTTGCCAGCCACTCGTTAAAAACCGGTAGGTGTATCAATGCCTGTGGAAAATCGAAAACAAAACGACAGCAAGTGAAAATTACGATTTTTGAGCACAAATTCCGATCGGTCCAGCATTTGTGCGTTCCTGTTAACTGTTCAATATTATTGCATCCATATATTTGTACAAATTGTTTTGATCGATGTTTACGAAAATCGCCAGTTGTTGAGGGTAGGCGTGATGTTGTTCATTTTCAAAACCCATTCGTTATCCGGTTTTAACACTGACCGTAATTGACGAATAACAGATTGTCTAGAGATCGCCTGCACATATTACAATTTCCACCGTGCATAGTATTGTCGAGTTTAGAATAGTTAGATATGTCACATCAAATTATTGACGATCCACTTTTATGTAGTGAGTACGCATACGTAGCTGTTTACAGACTATCCCAAGAATAACCATTGCAAGAACCTTTGAGAACGTAGAAAAGTACTGCGCCTTCGCCAGGGTTTCCCGTGCTGACTAATTATCTTCATGAAGGAGGTCAGCTCATTCGGTTTTAAGATTCTAAGCAAACTGAACGTCGTTTGCGCTGAAGAACACAAGGTGACCACTTTAACTACTGAACATACCGACGTTAGTGTACTTTCCCCTTTTTCTCCGAGGTAAGCCGTGTACATATTAGGATTTTCTATCCAAGAGGTACTCACCTCCTTTAAAAACGAAAGTTGACTGGACCAGTAACAACAGATTAGAATCTCATTCTTTGTACCATCCAAATCAGTGGCACTTCTAAAATTTGTACACAAGCAGAAGCTCCAAACTGGTTATAGTTTTAGCTTTGTGCAGGTTTTTAGTCCTTCAGCATAATCAAGAGTAGAAAGTTTGGATTTGTTCGAATTTAAGCCATTAAGGAGGGGTAAAGAAGAAACAGCAAAACTGACTACAGTCGTCCACTTATGATATTTTGGAGCTGTGGTAGATAGTTTGAATTTAAGATAAATTCATTTTAGGACAAACTCATCAAAATAACCACTGACCAGCTATGATGAAAGAGCATACGGACGTCAAAATGTCCACTAAGGTGGGATGGATAAATTATTAAAAAGCCCAACAAAAGATACGATGGATTTATGGTTGTGGTTCAGATATCATTTTCATGACGTGACTGAGTAAAGCCGGTATGATTGAAGGCTCACGTACAATTAGCAAAGAGCAGCTGAGTCAAAAGTTTAGCAGGTACATATTTTTCAACAAAGAATTCGGAAGCGAATTTGAGCACAATGTATCCCTCGAGCACATTTCGCTGCATCTTATCAGGCACATTGCAATCTGTAGGTTTATACAGCAAAGTTCATTAGGCATTATGAGGCTAAACAACAAATTCAACAACCACTTAAAAGCACGCACATACACATCAATCCATACCAATTACCGGGACAATATGGTACTGACGAACAAGTCTTTCCGTACAAAAACGGGGGACTTCCACCGATTAACTGGGGTTGAGAAGTCAACAAGAGTCTTGCGATCGATGACACCAGTTCTTTGTGATCTGTCACATTCCGATTTGAGTCCGGCATTGTGGTATCCGTAATCGTTTTGTGAACCCAAAAACGAATGTGTTCGTTGACCCGCAAATGCCGCTCTGTTCTGCTTATGCACGTGGTCTGGCACTCGCACGAGAATTTATAGACGATGTAAGATTTGGCGTTAAGCGGTAGCGGTGTTTTCACTGGTGGTGTTGGTATTCGGGTGATAGTGAACAGCATGGTCAGTTGGGCTGCATAAAACGTACGTCCCAAAGCAGCCGTGAGACCAGTTTTCAACAGAGTGGCAATATCATGACTCTTGTAAGACAGACACTTGGTTTGGGAGATACCGCACACCTCGCGGAAGCCGGCCTCTGTTTGCTGAATTTCTCAACAAATTGCGGTGGATAGCCATTTTCTATGAGCGTGGTTCTCAGCACTGACGTCTCTTTGGTTGATGTTTCCCCTGAACAGATTTTTCTTGCGCGATAAAACAAAGTCCTCAGCAGCCCTCGCTTGTACTGATCGACATAAAACCCTGAAAGTTCAGGCACTGCCCAGTCCGAATTTGTTTCCGGTAGACGAACGGCAGTGAGCAGCCGTTGTTCTCACGCTTCATGAGAATATCCAAAAACGCCAGACTTTCATCGTGTTTGTGTTCAATGGTGGAGCTAATTTTATGATTCAGCGTGTTCAATGAATCGAGCATACTCGTTACCATCTCTTTGGTACCGGTAACTATCAATGCATCATCAACACAACGCCGATAGAAGTGAGATTGACTGATAATAGCGTCTGCGTTCTGCTCGAAGTGGGCAACGAAGATATCGGCTGTTGACGGACAGAGGGGACTGCCCACGGCAATACCATCAATTTGTGTATAGCCAGTTCTCTTGAAGTAGGACCTCACGTTAGCTGTGTATAGCAGGAGAATGTGTTCAATTGATATGAATCAATACACTGGGAAATTATATTGACCGTCTGTATTAGAAGAACACTTGTAAACAAAAACACGATTTCTAAAACTGGTTATATGTTTGTTACTGCAGTCCACACCATCGAGTAAATCGATTAGCTCAAAACTATCACAGTTTTCCAACCATTGATTGTCTCAGGGGATAAAGAAGATGGACCAGCCACCGTGCAAACTTGTGTTGCAGTGAATTGTACATGGGTAGTATTAGATAGTATTGCTATATGTAAACCCACAAACGGCAGTATGTGTCTAATAAGATGCAGCAAAATGTGCTCGAGAAATACACTTCGCAAAAAACCGCTTTATACTTCTTTGTTCTAACTCTAAAACTGTTGGAAGAAATCTGTGGATGATCTCACTTCAAGATCTTTTTTGCCACGTAATGACTGAATGATGTATGAAGTTAGACAAGCGAGCTTATCGCTTATGCTCAAAAAGGGAAGTGTTGTCAATAAAAGCTTCCTGAGACAGACTACTAAAGGAAACGTGCGACTTAGGATGAAATCTAGCTGAATTATCAACTGTCTGCAGGTATGTGGAAGGAAAGTAAATCTACACATGCTTTTAATCCCCCAGTTACCTAACTACGTGTTTGTCCGCGATGATCAGGCTGGTTTCAAGTGAGCAGGCTGCTGTGTAAGCAGAACTTCTTTTGTTTTAAGATCTATCCTTGCATGGGAACACTACTCGGAGCCGTGGTTATGGTGAAGATAATCAAACGGCGGTTTAAGCAGAACGTACTACAGAGACAGTTGAAGTCAGGGTTTACGCAACCGCCTTTCTTTTGCACACCAATCAGCAGTTATATATCTGTTCGGTTGACTTTTACTGTTTGTCTGTTTGTTTATTTGTTGTATCCATATGTTGTGTGTGGACATTTGCTGTTAATAAGCTACAAATCGGTTTCTCTTCGTGTTAACTCCTGTGTCCTCTGGCCCAAGAATTTTTGTTAACAGTTAAAAACTGTAAAATTCATTCGGTATGACACGCCCATGGATATGAACGCATGAACGCTCACTCGTTCTGTTTCTTGTACGAGTAAATGAAGGTAGAGAGGTGCGACTTGGCGTACGCATAACAAACTTTAATCAAAATACCACCTGAATTCATTCAGAATCGGACAAGCAAATGAAACCGCTGAGGTTGCGCTGAAGAAACAACTTTGCAAATGTAGTTTGCCATGAAATAATCGCTTTTCATGAACAATGTAGCTCCACCATGAGAAGACGATAATTAAATTGATGTAGGTCAGTGAAGATGAAAAAAGAAGAAGAATCTCCGTAAGAAACTATTTTATCATGAAGTGTGTGGACAGCTGTCCCGTTGTTAGAGCTGACTCCCAGCTACTTGTTTTCCAAATGAATAACTGTAACTAAACATCATTTTAATTCCGAGGTTAAACGTTTAAAATTCAAAATGTAAAGTCATGCAACTATTTTTAATGCGCAATTTGTCTACAAACTCCTTCAGCCTTCCTTGGTTTCGCTGACAGTTTGCCATCAAAACTAAATCTCCCATCCACCAAAAATTTATTATTTATGGGAACCTCGTGATTGTTGTGCTGCGCATTCAAAATTAGCTATCTAGTGGTAGTTGTAGACAAAGAGAGTTTGTTTAAATTGACTGTCTGTGAAGAGAAGAGAGAAATGAAAGAGACTTATTGTGTGTATAATGGTTTCTTGAGCTCCGCAGAAATGTCTGGTGAGGACAGCATTATCTCTCGCAGGCTTTCCTCCAACTGTCGTCATATTACCAAATATTCACGTCAGTGTCTGGTGCTGAGAAAGCGAACCACTAAAAGAAATATTTTTGGATTTGTCACTTGGCATGTTTCGCTGCATCACACTAGTTACATAGTGTAGTGTTATTCAATATAAACTACGGTGTTCATGGACTGCAAAATGTAAGTACAACATGCACAATAATATCCTACTCCATCAACAGTAAAAGCAGTCTAACACCCAAAATAATCTTTATTTCCACATATGTGGCTTCTGTGTACAGGTTGTAACAACCTCAGCAAATGTGAGCGAACGTTTGTTACCAACCCTTTAAATGGTTTTGAAGCCTTTCTCTTTTAAGCTTGGTGTTCAGGAAGTCAAGATTTTAGACATTAGCATTGTCCAACTGCGTTCCTTGCATTGATCGAGCAATTTCAAATACTGTTCAGCTCACACAGTAAACTGCACAGTCGGAACATACTGTTCTGCCAAGTAAACAACCTGTAACCAGTTTAACCGGGTGGCTGAACCATTTTGTTCTTGACGATTAGTGTAACCGCTCAGCTATTGTTGTCGATAAGATGTAGCGAAATGCACCAAACAATAATTATTGCAGTACGTATACAGCCTTCAAATGTGCATTGGCTAAGCAGTGTGGTCGTTCAGTATTTGGTGAAGTTATTTGTGGTACATGCCAGACAGGTTTATTAGATTAGGATGTGCACTGACACAGTGTTAAGGCGTTACACTGCTTCATGATGCGCTGCGCGTAATCTATAATAAAATATGTTCAAAAAAACTAACTAGGTAACTTTTCAGCGATGTCCAGAGCATCAGCGTTCCAGAATACAAGCAGAGACCAATATTCAGGTGAAAGCTTAATTTATTTTCCACCGCCTCACATGCAATGATTGTTTCTAACTTTATATCGCATACCTAGTTCTTATCCTACAACGGTTGTTCAGTCAAACCGGTCTGGAGACTACACAGAACTTCAACATCAAGTATATTTGGTATTAATTATGCTTGACGTTACGAGTTTGTGAAGCGTTTGGGCACCCAAAAGTGGACCACAAGGACTACTAGAAAAACGTTGATCTGTGAAACACTAATGGAAAGTGAAGTTTAGCTATGCGGAAAATTTTGTGGTGAAGTTACTACCCCGATTTAGTTATGGTTTGCACTAAAGCAAATCAAGAAAAATGTCAGTGTTCAACAGAAGAGTGATTGATCCCATTGAATTATGGGGGAAAAATAACTTCAGAATATGGCAGTCAAGTTGAAATATCTCAACCTGAACGTAATGTTCCAAGTGGATGTTCATTCGGTTTCTGCTTGATTCTGTTATACCTGGCATTGCCAATTTATGTCATAAATGATAGCTGTGGAGTTGTGATTGCATAAAAAGCGCAAAAATGGATACACGGAATAACATTTGAAAACTATTTTTAAAGTCTGTAAATCTGAAGCGTTTGCATTATTTTATACCAACTTAAGAAAACATTCCTGTAGATTTATGTGGTATTTATTTTCTAGGCGCAGACGAAGTTTTCCAGGTGTTTCCTAGAAAGGCAATACATTTTCGTTGAACTCTGATGTATCAGATATCTTTCACACTGTTGGCCATTAGTGTTGGCCGTTGCGCAACGGTAAGCTTTCGTTACTGATGACTTCCACATAGCAACCGGTGAGAGCAAACGACTTGCTACTTCCAATGATATGGGATACCCATATGCTTTAGGAGAAGCATAACCTAAGCTTGTGTGCTTTGTGACCAGACTGAGGAAGAATTGCGCTATCTGTAAGGACTGTTAGATGGTATTATTTTATTATAGTTTATTCACCTATTTACGAGCTGCATATTGTTGCTGTTGTTTGCCTCAGTAGGGAAATCACAAAGAATGCCACCAAGCACTGTGAGTATAGTGAAAAGTTTGGATTCGATATTGTTGATAAAAATGAAAAGTTTTGCCCCTCTAATCATGAGGCAAAGTACTTAGCTTACAACCAGCCAAGTAAAGTCAAATAGAAACCTACTAGAAATGACGAACTTGAGCAACATAATAAATTACTGAGGGTGGACGAATTCCGGAAACGAGTTTGAATATTAGATATTTACTGGAACTGAGAGCAATTTCCCAAACAGCTAAATGCCCCGTACGATGTCTAACAGGAATGCTATCAAGGCAAATTTGGAAAGACACTCTACTTAGATATTAAGATATTCTGACTTATGAAATTGATGCAAAAAATGAAGTTATAGGTTGCTTAAAAATAGTTGGATCGCATCGCGAAACACGGTCACAGTTTTGATCTGATGGCAGACGTTTTTTTTCAAGCAAAATGTTTCACCTGAACAACTTGTTTCTGCCTCTTGACGCTAAATAGTTTCCATATAATCGTAAGAAACAGTGCAACGTTAAATACATTATAATGCTTTATACTAGTTAGAGCTGATAAGTTCATTGTGGTTTGAGAAAATTTCTTCTAATCATCACTCTGTCCATGTCTTACCCAGTTTTGGAACTTGACCAGATTGTTCGGGTTAATTCGAATTTTACTACCCCCACAAAACAGAATTCAGTTCAGAAAGATAGCAAGAGATGTCCCCGTTTTGAAAAATGGTCATATTTCCCTGAAATTTTTGTACCGTTTAGCCAGGTACATTCTTTTTGTGACACATGCGCTTTGTTGGTCTCAAACCGAAAGACGTCAAAAGAAAAAAAGGGAACAACTTTGGAAGATACAAGGGCTTTTATAGCGATGAAGGTAGCAATAAAATTTTAATGAAGTTAAAACAGAATAATCCACAATACTTCTCAGTGGATTGCTGTTACTAGGTCTGCCCTGATATACTCTATGCAAGAAGAGTGTTTGACACACTTTGTAGCCATGTCAAACAGTTCGTTGAAGTTTTGCAGGAATTCTCTCATTAAAATACACGTAATAACTTTCCAAATATGCTCACTGTATAACCATTACTCTCCCCGTGAATCTAAGTGTTTTTTCCGAAACTCCCACTAATGGTCGAACTAATTATTGTCGTCTAGCAATTAGTGTTGTTAACGGAAACATCTAAAACATCGGAGTCTTGTCACGCATTTCATGAAAAGTAATGTAGAATTACCAGCTGTTCAGATCTATGGAAGTGTCATCGACAACATATTAAACGAGCACTCAATTTCCATCAGCTAACTGATGAATGTGTGCTTGCAAGGAGATCTGAAGATCGTCGTTCTGCCTGTATTTTTCAACAAATCACTCACCGCAGTGACAGTCACCATATGTTAGCAGACAAAAAATGATTATCGTATGGAGTTGTTATTTCACCGCATAAATCAGAGTCAATTTGGTCTACAAGTTTATCATGCCGGAACGGACTATTGTAGTTATAACAATCAAATATGAATTAGCCGTCGCTGCAGGCGTTTTGCAGTAGGATGTGCGTTACGAAGGCTGTAGTGTGCAACCCGGTAGTGAGAGGTTCATTCAGCAACAACATCCTGGGTACAAACACCAATAGACTATCTACACAACAGATAACATCGTTACAAGTGCCAGCAACTGTGCCTGGGAGATGTATATAACCCGTGCTGACTACCACTGTTCATGTCTACCACGGGTGTAAGATATGTTGTGGAAGCATGAAACACTCAGAATGGTTTCTGAACCAAACATACAATCAGTTGTTGATTATCAGTTCCATATTTAACATGTTGCAACTGATCCGATGGCCACTAACTGGAAAGGGGCTTGTTTGCCACGTTCTGACTTCCGTCGTACACTGCGCATATAAACATTTCAAATACCCATAGCAGAACAGTTCACAAATTTTGTCAGTCTGCCAGAATTCTCTAAAGTACTTGATATTTCACATTGATTCTGATCATCACTTTCAAAAGCGTTAGAAGTGTTTGGATCTCCATCGAGAGAAAAAAGCAGAGTAATGTTCTCAATAAATTATCTAATGAAAGCAAAGTTGCGTGCATGATATTGTCTGTGTAGTTGACGCATCTGTGTACCTACACAGTCTACTTGCCGAAACGAACGTGGCGCTTACTGACCTCAGTTTTACACTTGGAGTCAAGCTAGACGGACGAATATACTCCCTGAATGTGGCATTGAACTTTCGTGCACAGGATTCCGTTCAGAAAGGCACTCACAAAGAGATGTCTTAGAACGACTGATATGCTTATTTCTCCAGTTATTTACCTCTCACACGGAAAAGAAACATTGTCCGTAGTCCAACACAGATGGTTATGAAAAGATGTGCGGATAACCTAACTGATGAGAAAACGATATTTTTACAGCGGATATTCTCAGAGAACACCCATGCCGAAAACTTCATTGATAGGCACATAGAAATGACCATCTCGGAAGTTAGACGCCAATCTGCGAAGAGGAAGTAAGTCACTGTGACGTTAGATTACAAATGCTGGGCGTTTGCTGAACTGTTGACTCACAGAATATAAGTAAAGCAACTGAAAATACCTGCAGAGCCGCACAACTTCGAATCTCGTTAAGATTCAACTACGTAGTTCACGTACAACTCAAAGACACATCGCCCGAACATAACTTATTCTGGGTTTACTAGTCCACATTCTCCAGTGGAGTTGGTTGCATCGGTCTCACAATCAGGCGTCTTTCTCAGAAGACAAATTAACATCATTCCATACGGCTGGTTATGGACGAGGTGAATTCCATTTCATGTGCAGGTCTGGCATATCTCGTTTACTAAAAGCGCCAAGTCTTACCGGAAATGGCTTCTCAACCCATTTGTCTCTTGAGCAACCAGTACTCCAGAGGATTCAGAAGTTGCGTCTTGGCTACAGCGAAACCGATCGGAATTCGATTGTGTAGTTCACAGTTGTGTGCTCAGAAGTAATTTCTCCAAATTACAAGGTTACTGTGAGACCTCTTCACTCACCTGACAACTGCAAATGTCGATTTGGCCATCTAACTGCTGTATAATTCACAACCGACTGGAAACAATTATGTAACCAGTTGCTCCGGATTTTGCATGCTTGACAGCCGTGATGATTTAAAATGTTTTGTAACTCGCTCGGTGTAAAATAACGGAAAACAGACTGCTTGCTGAACCTTCGTTGTTTCCACAAAACATTACATTCCGCTCAAATAATTCATTGCAACTAGTTGAACCAATGACGTTGGGACTCCATTAGATGCGCTGGGTCGCTACTGCCGCTAGAGATTTTGTCAGACTGATGACGCTTATTTTAAAGAGGCGGGCAGTTTCCTAGGTTATCAGTACGTTCTCAAATCCATCAGCTATCTGTATACTAACGAAGCAACTTTCGTTCATCGACCTAGCTTGTCTTTTACCAGGTGAAAAATCTTTTTAAGGTCGGCTACTTTTTTGCATCAGAACACTGTGCTTAGATCAGCATTCACTTAGGAGATCGATGAGCAAGTGACTTGTGCCGAACTACCGGTTGTTAGGTCAGCAGATAGCCCGCTGGAGGAAGGAGCGTGTGAGTGGACAAACAAGTCAGATCACGAAGACTGCATGAAAGATTTACCTGCGTTTTCAAAACTTAGTATCGATTTTGAACACCAAAAAACCCTGATTGTGAGATACGTACCTATATTGTGACGGCACACATTTTCTCTTGCACATTGTGAGGTCACCCTGCTATATACTTCGATAACCCACTGATCTGTTGCATTTTCAATTGTGGTTGCTCGATAGTTACATTACTTAAGTATTGGTTGTTTCCCTATTTAAACCTTAAATACATTAAACGCTGACCAACTTTAATCGAAAACGGAGAGAAACCTGTGTGCTGCTTCTCGCCTCAGTTCACCAGTAAGTTGAATAAACCAAGCGAGAGATTTTCGTTCCTAACAAAATCATCATGCACTCAGCGATGTTCAAATTTAATTTTATTCATAAATTCGGGAATGGTTTAACACTTTTCAAGATTTTCGATACTTTTCAGAGTAGATCTGTTCATGATAAGAAGTATTTTCTGACTGACCACAAAGATAAAACCTTTCTGAAGAGAACTGATGAGTTTGACATTTTGATTGTTTCCACAGACTTTGCTGTCAAATGAGAATAACGGAGTGATCTGTGTTTACCAAGTTCTTCTTAATTCCATGATTCCCGCATTTGGTCGAATACTGAGCCTGAAGACATAGTTCACGCATTTAGCCAGTTTGTGTTAATTAATTCATTGAAGCGGTAAAACCGGTTTGATTGTTCCTCGTCAATTTACGTCAGTCAGTCAGTTCTTTGTGAATGTTTGCCAATGATGCGTTCGTTGTCTACCGAGATTGGAATCTCAAGTTAAACCTCTCCAGGGTAAACAAATGGAACCGACTGAAGGTTTGCCGGTATGACTGTGATGATCTAGAAAACGAGGTCAACAGACGAAGGCGATCGTATTTAAGTGTTGTTTTACGTCAACTCCAGGCTTAGTGAACTCGACGTTGGAGTAAGAACAAACTTTTGATACGGAATGAATGTCTTCCTCTCACTCTCAAAACTAACCGTTATATACAATGGTAGACAGAAAATGCTTTTTACCGGCGATTAGCTTTGGCACGGTTACTAACTTACAAGAAACCTAGGTGTGTAAAAACTGGGATTTGATTGGAGCCGGACAAGCGACAGAGACATTGTGCCTGTATGTGGCAAGCACTACACAGATTCTCTAAGTGTTCACCTGTATCGAATAGCTTTAAAATATACTGCTAAGTGAAGGACTCAGTTAATTATTCCGATTGGAAGAGTCTGCTTGTATTTTCTGAGCGGTTAGATTCAGTCTGCAGAGAGACAGAGTGTTTTCAAACGATGATTATCTATGAAATCTTTATAACCTTCGCAGTTGACTAAGTTTGAGTGGTCTGGTTACATTCCAGATGAACTTCATACATACGGCAGATACTTGTTCGAAGCAAACCAAACAAACAGAGTAGCACCTGTCTCAAATGATCCATATTTCTCACTAAGAAAAAGCACACGTGATAACCAAAATGCTTCCTTAAGTTAGCATAATGCCCAACATTTAGGGCTTCTGTTTCAGGCCAGCGAAAACTAATCCGAGATTCCAACGATCCCAAACCGCTGAAAAACCAAGTGCTCATTCGGGAATTGATATCTGTTGAACAAACGAGTAAGCACAGGTTTACAGTAAACCAGGCTATTGATAAATGGAAGCTGCTTTCTAATAAACTCGGCCAACGTTGAAAAGATATGCGTGAAACAGGAAAATACATAGTTAGTAAAAATGCAGCGGTGAAAAAGAAACTGCCATTAGTGAACGTTCGAATTCAGAGAGATAGATCTGTTATGCGTAGTCTGCTGGACAAAGCAGTAACGAATACCTTCTTGACAATGGTTACGCGGAAAGACCCTGATAAGTTAGTCGAACTGTTAATGAGCACGCTGTGATATGGGTTCTAGCATCCATTATACTACACCGACTCACTGCAGCTCGGGAGGTAAACATGAGGGAAGAACAGGCAGAATTTCGCCCCGGGCGGGAATGCATACATCACATTTTCACTCTTCGTCAAATTCTGGAGCAGCGTCATATATATCGCCGACCAACTATTACTGTATTTCTCGACTATAAAGGTGCATTCGATTCGGTAGATCGATCTACGCTTTTAGTGTCGCTCAAACGCAGAGGTGTGCCAACTAAGTACGTGAACATACTGTCTGAAATCTATTCCCATAATTCAGCTCAGATTAGGGTTTACGGTGAACTGTCTGACGGTTTCAGCACAATGAGCAGCGAACGTCAAGACTGTCCGCTCTCACCATTTTCGTTTAATTTCGTCATAGACGAAATAATGGAGGGTTGTCTGCGGCACTCACAAGATGCCGGCGTGGATCTCCTACCTGGTGAAAGACTGACTGATCTTGATTATGCTGACGACAAGGTGTTGCTGTTTGCCAACTTTCAAGCAACACAAACAATGCTAGACGCAATTTTGCGTTCTGCTAAATGCTCCGGAATGCGTTTTGCAAACTCAAAATGCAGTGTTCCTGCCGGATTGCTGTGATCATGTAGATTTGATGTTAGATAATGTAGTCATGGAAGTTGTTGACCGGTTTGTATACCCGGGAAGCCGCATTAGCAGCGGATGTGGAGGTGTAGGGAATGGAATAAAAGCGCGCATCTCTAAGGCTAGGGCGGTATTCGCTAATCTGAGGCATCTCTGGCAAATGAGGGGTATTTCTCTGAAGTTAAAAGGTCGCGTATATCAGACAATGGTGAGGGTCGTATTACTTTACGGCAACGAAACCTAACCGCTCAAGGTAGAACGCGTGAACCGTCTTCAAGTATTTGACCACCGATGTCTGCGTTCAATCGATCGTATCGGGTGACACCAGCCTGTAAGTAACGAGGAGGTTAGGAAGCGGGTGTTTGGTAGTGATTGTAAAACGAGTTCTCTACGTTTGCACAGACTTGGATGGTTAGGTCACGTATTAAGGATGCCAGCTAGTCGTCTTTCACACCGAACACCGCTCGCTGGCACTGCGACAGACTGGTGTAAGGTGCGAGGCAGTCAGATAATGGCCTGGCGTAGGGAAATTAAGTCGTTCACGATGGCGTTGATCACTGTGGGTCGTGTTCGTCTCCCGGGATGGAGCCCTCGCGACTCACAGAGTCGCTGGTGGCTGAAGACTCTAGGTGAGATGGCGGCTAATCGAGCTCAGCGGCGTGAAGGTTGTCGTTGTTTGGCCGAGTTATCTGTGGAGTGATTGCATTTAATGACGCTTGGCAGTGAAAGCCGTAAGGAAGCTGTCTTGCTGATGACGCCTTACTCTCACTTGCAACTCGGTTGTTTGTTATCAAGGTGTAGGCACATTGATGTTGAATGTTTGAATATAGACGTAGTTATTCTCAGTAGTTAGGTTTCTTCCCGTCCCCTTCTTTTTTCCTTCTCTCTCTTCCTATATAGGGTTTGCATTTTCTTCATGGTTGTGTTGCAGTTAAGCATTAGTGTGAACCACTGATGTTTCGCTGTCTATCATGATGATAATAATTTGTCAGCCGACTTGAGATCATTTCCTCAGCAGATGACAGTAAGATGGTTAAAGATGAAGTTTAACCTTCTGAAGATTAAATGACTTCTTGGATTTTATTCGTTGTTTGAGAGTCATTCGGATTTTGTGGCTTCCTACCGGTCATAGTACAGAAGTTTCCGAAGCAACTTCTCTCTCTCTCAACAGAGATAAAGCATGTGTTTACTAATTCAAAGATAATGACTACTATATCATGAAATCTGATGGGATTAGGCATCAAGATATCTGATGCTGTGTGGTAAATCTCCGGATATCAGTTGCATAGCGAATGAGTTATCTTGGTAATGTCTACCACTTTTAGTAAACTTTAGGAACAGTTCAAGGAATCTTTAAATACAAAATGATAACTCTCAAGGTAGGTGCCAGAAACCAAGTAAGCTATTTCGTAATCGACAGCCTGTTACGAGTCTCTTCAGGCTGGAGTGGTTTATCAGGGGTATACTTGTAAACAATTGTCAAAGGTGTACTACATTAGCTGCAGGCAAATAATAACTGTTTCTTCGAAGTCAGTCATCGGTCGTCCTGCAGTTACGACACAACTTGGACGACATGTTTCTTCCCAAGGTGTATAACAGTTTGACAACAATAAAGCCTGGCACGGTTCTTCTACTAATATTAAGTGAGAAACCACAGGCGATCAACACGTTTGTGACTCACGTGACCATTGTTAAGCTGTTGGGAACGTTATTCACGTGCATTCCATGAAGCTTCTGTAATGATTTGGTTGAACCTGAGAGCTTTTCTTTGCAAAGATCCAATGTGGACACAATTAGAAATAGAATGTAGGACTTGACAATACCATTGGCAATACTGTGGGATGTTTTGGCCCAGTTCATTACATCTAAGATGAAGTTTCTGGAATATCGGCCAACTTTTCGTAGAGTATAATCCAGTCAGATTTCAATGAGAAAATAAACAGGTCTATCGCACAGAACGAAACCGACTACTGTAACAATGACCAAGGCTTAACAATCTCTTCGGTGCTGGTGAAATGTTGGTCCATGGAAGAAAGAACACTTTGATGAACTTTTAAGAGTACAAGCTACGGGAGAGTGTGGGAAAATGACGATTGTCTTTGCCAACGCCAGTAAGCGTTATAGACCAGAAGAATGACTCTCCAGACACAACTGGATGGTTTGAACTCGTCTAGTATGCAATAGGCTTCAATTAGCGAACCTACATCAGACCACACGTTATCAGTACCATATGGTACTCCGAATAAGTTCAGATACTTATATTATTCATAGAAATAAGGGGTGACACACTGTTCAAGATAGCGTGAGTGAGCCTTGTAGTATTCAATGGGGGCGTGAAAAATGGTAGAGTTTAAATGGATACATAATTGAGCCGCAAACCAGGTTTTGTCAAATGCTATGCCCAAACTGTCTTACACAGCTGTTAAGGTAATGTCATCATTCAAACAGAAATTCATAATATTTTCCTCATAAAATCATTCATTTTTGTCAATCTTGAGAACAGAATAGGTTCATTTTTTTAACAACTAAAGTGCCACCACCAAATTTTAAACTTAATGGTTAATTGATTGATTGTGTTCTTTTGGTTATCAATTAGCGACATTATCTTTTTTTCAAACCGAACACGTTCAATTTCAAAATTGGTCATCCCTAGAGTAATATCCACGATTTTCATTCAATCTTGTTTCGCTAGCCCCACCTTCTTAACGAATGCCGTCCTGCACTGCCGAATGTGAAAGACGAGACCAAGTCTCAAGAACAATAAATCAGCCGTTGTTTAATTGGTTGGCCAGAAAGTAAGATTACACGGTTTTTCCTCGAATGTTCTATTCTTCTCCACAAGTCACTGTAGTTGTGAGATAAATTTGAATGAGTGCTAGTCAGAGCCCCTCTTTTTCTCAAAGCGGTTCAGGACCGTTTTGTTTAAAGTCTGGTGAACCGTCAAACTTGTTGTGTACATTGTACAGTTACCGTCCATATCATTACATACAGGTACGATTTCAGGAACGATTCGGGCTGGATGGATACGGTACAGTTACTTCTCTCCTGTATCTCCAGAATGAGCCTCCACCAAGCTCATACCGTCGGGCTGAATCTGTCATGTTTTTAAAAGGTCGTGATTTATGGTAAGACCCTGAACCCAAACCAACACATGTACACCATTCAGCCCATTTTGCCAACTGACTAGTAGACTCATGGTGTGTAGATAACACATCATTCGCAACAGCCATTAGCTTTTCTTTGATTCCCTCAGGAGTCCCGCTTCGCAACTGCTTAATTCAGGCCGAGGCAAATTCAACATGGTGGTCTAATCAGTTACCATCCTCAAGTTTTTCAGAATTACTATCACTCTCGACATTGTGAACAGCATTTTCATCTGGTTTGGTTGATACATTCCAAACAGACGCCAAAGGGTTTGATTATAGACTGACTCTTAAGTCCCTTTTCTTACTCCAGTAGCAAATGGTCATAAAATGTCCTACGTTTGTTCTTTTTAAGAACAGTTTGTTGATTTAGTTCCTGGCTAAGTTTGTCCTTGTCCGCTTTAAACCGAGATGCAATGAATACACACCATTGGCCGCCTTCAGAAATAACATCAAACAATGCATCCGAACATAAGTCGCCAGGCTGGGTTTTTCCCCCAAGTTGGGGAGGCAGAAGCGTACAGTGTCGAGTGGGAAGTTGGGAGACAGTAGCGGAAAGTCCGGGTCGAAAAACGCCAGTCTGTTTTGACCAACAAACATCTATACCCTACTCACTTCGTCCAATGTAGCTGTGTGATAGTGTACCTCATCACAATGATGGGTTATATATAAATCAAGCAAGCTACATGATGATCACTATGCAGGCAGTTGCTTACGTTTGAATTTCGACCCACAACACAAAGGGGATTGGATTGGATTTCTGCGGAGCACTATTAGTCAGATGCATCTAGAGAGAGAGGAAACGTGTCTTAGAAAATGAAAAGTTGTCACTTTTAAGATGCCAGCTTTTGTCTCTGCAACCACATAGCCTAGGTGATTTCAAGAAGCGCAACTTTTCTCAGAACAAAGGGTATTCCACCGAAACTTCAATCACAAAATTAGTCATTCGATTATCTGCTAACAACTTGGCAAGTTGGGTACAACAGATACAATGAAAATGTTGCTTGAGTAGCAGGGAGAATTTTGTATACAACCTGTGTGAACTCGCCAACGATGTCTTTTGCTCATGCCTCAATCCAATTCGAGAGGTTCTCATGATGGTGTGAAAAAACTGCAATCCAGGAATACTTCTGTGACAAGTGTAAATGCGACTCTTGTATCAGGTACGCTGGATGGTCCTTCACGGTGTAGAATAGGCACAAACAAAGATCGAAACGGAGATGATGAAGTAACAATCAGGTAATTTGGTTTATTCGAAAGTGGATTGTGGTAGTGGCAACTCAAAGTACAACCGGAATACAGGTTAGCAAATTGTGTTCGCACGGTACTAATCTATGTCAAGTAGAATAAGGGCACTGAGATAGAAGTCTAACCGAACATATTTAACATTATAGGAGAAGCTCCGGCACACAGTGCTTGCAGTATTCTCGTAGCTTATTCGACCATGCAGCATTAGATAGGGAAAGAGCACGACAATTCGGTCAGTCCTCTATGTTCGTAATCGTGATTGGGCGCTGGGCTGTCATTGTGTGGTGTGGTCCGTATGGCGTCGACTACCATAACATAATACGGATACTGCTTCACGTTGGAAGTCTCGTTAGCTTGAAGTACTTTTGAAGAAAAGCTTATCCATTCTTGTACCAAGCGACGCAAGTCAACTAAACCGTCAGTCTAAACGCACACAACAATTGAGTTCACCAATAATGGCTGTCCTCTGAAATGCTGATTCCTATGTGAATCAAACCGTTATCAACAAGCTCCTCCGCGCACACCTTGAGTTGATCTTATGATGTAAGTCCAACGAATGATTAGTGCTTGCAATGCTCGAAATTATGTCGACATACAATGGTTTATTTCAAGCCATTTCAGTGTGCATTCGATGTTCGTCAGTTCTTGGCTAAGTATTATCCTGCAGCTCGAGTGCTCGGTGGGGTACATGTTAGAAAAACCTACATACTCTCATTGATTGAAGTCTGAACTCCCAAACGCTCAGTAGACAAATATGGATGTAAAGTTCTTTCCTTTGTCAGTCCAACAAAGTTAACATCAGTTTCAAGTATTCTGGACGATTTCTGTCAGTCGAATGTTTTATTTTCCGTTACACGCTACTGTTGAGTTGCATAGACCGTATTTTAGTTTGTGCTCAACCCTGTTCTGCTCGCCTCTCATAGAAACTGTCAAACGGAAAAAAACGGCGAAACTAAAAGACCCAACTGATATATGTCATTTGTTCATAATGAACAATAATCGTGACATAGTGACCACTAAGTGCTCTTGGCCTGCAAAGTTGTCAGCTGACAAACGCCCGTTAAAATATATTTCAAAATACACAAACACAAGCATACACTAGTTTGCAATAATGATGTGTCTTCGTATCTGTCTTCAGTGACAACGCGAGATTCTCCGTTGGCAGCGTCTAAACATTACATACATACGTTTCCAAACGTCTCTTTCAGTTTACTCTCTTCTTGAGGCTAAATAACGTTGACGGGCTAGGCAAGCAGTCCAGTGTTTCTTGATTTGCATCACTTTAAACAGCTGTACATAAGGCAACGACCCTGGTCATTCTAAAATTTGTTGAATTCCAACAGTCTGTCTGACCATGAATTACTGACTCCGGTGTGTTTTTCTAGAATATCTTGCTACTTACTGCTGCTCTTTCGTTTCCTTTCATCGCCTCTCTGGATTGCACAGACAACAGCTAGTATGGAATGCTTTACTTCATTAGCAGCTGGCGTTTACGTTGTCATGCACGTGATAATACAATCTTTTTTCCAGGCTTAGTATCCTGGCTATATTAGTTTGTTGAGTTGCTGGTTGATGTCTGGCATATTCTTTTAAAACTTTTAGATTACCCTTAGCCACTCTGTACTAACCGATTAATTATTTGGCATATGTGCACAACTATGAACAACTGCTAACGTCTTGATGCACTGAGAATCGAGGGTTTTACAATCCACTAACAGTAATGAAAAGTCTTTCGAAGTCGTCTTAACAGATGTTTGGTGGTCCAACTGTGTTAGGTACACAACAGTTTTACATTTGCCTTCTTTAGCTAGTAAACATAATTTTGTTGCCTGACTGCCGATTCTAGCCGGACCATTCGTCAGCGAGTGATACGTTCTAATTATGCGCCTAATTCCTAGTTGCTGCACGAGCGTTCCGAAATCCTCGGTCCTAAAGCACTGTCCTTGGTCCACCAAGACTGCTTTCGGCAAACCAAGGCTTGCCGCACTGTAATTCATCATCGCATCTCTCAGCATAACAGCCCTCGAGTCCAGAATGCCAGTCACTTCAGCTTAATGGATAGAATGTTCTTTTGTGATCGGAAAATGGTTCCATCATCACCGTCACTGTCACTGCTAAGACCAACTATATTTCTTGGGAAATCGATTATTTTCATCCTCTCTTCATCAGTGCTGATTAAACTATCCATGAAGAACCTGCCACTTCTATGATGGATTCGTTCATCAAGTGAGTGGGCGGGTTGTACGGAGTGTCAGATTGTGTTGCTTTAACTGGAAAGTATTCATTGAAATTGATATCGCCTGAATACCTCCATTATTGGTGCTTCGTGTGCAGCCCAGTACCAGGAGCTGCACGGTTCATCGTTATCTGTAGTTAATCCGATGTTTTTCTCGACAACAAATTGGAGCAAACTGGGCTGAGCAACTGAATTCCCGGCCGTAAGTTACTCTGTTACTTTGCTGATATGCTTTGAACTTAAAGCAAGCGTGCTTGGTTAACAGATGAGCAAGCTGCAAGACTATAAAATAATATGTCGCCAGTGGCACTCTGAGGCACTCCTGAGGGAACACACGAACGTCCTCATTTTTGGAGGTCTAAGAACTGGGGAATATCACCGCTGGGTTTGTTCTACTATCAACTGTTCTGACAATGATAGACGTTTGACCGACAACGATGCTAACCGGACAACATCAGCTAAAAATCAAAAAACGCAGTAACGAACGGATGCACTATCTTACACCAATTTTGTGCTTACTAAGCGGTAGGTGATGGTGCAGCGTGGGGTTCTTTGTTGGTATGACGTACAAAATGTGTATACACCCTCTCGGCCATCCCTTCTAGTTGCTTGCCTTCTTGAAGTTGAGAACTGCCATTTGCTTGAATACTGCTTACTATTCGCTGCTGACCCTTTGCAGCGATGATACAACTACCCGGGTTTAGAAACTGTTACCGAGCAACATCTGATCATCTGAAGAGCATGTTTTTCCGTTATTTCACTCAATTATATTCACAGGCATCTGAACACAAAACAAGATGGAATGATACTGTTGTGACTGTCAAGTTGGTGGTGATATGGTTTTATTGAGTATCTTGAAAACTACGTTTTCTTTAGCCACTTCATCACTACACAGGTAAGATACATGTTGCAATATGTTGGCACTTCGTTCAGTCCCATCAGTTGGAGGCGTAAACTGTGCAAACAATACACATCATACAATATATACCATACGGATAAGAACAAACAGTGATTAAATACACACACAAGCACACCGCCTATTAGGTAATCAGTACCATGAAGATCCGACAGTTTGCGCCAGCTACCTATGTTCAGAGAATGTCGACCGATAAGTTTTGGTAAGCACCGATTCGCAAAAAAGAGTAACTTTCCTTGTGTAATAGAATCTTGAACGAGTTCACTGAGTAAACTTGATGGCGATCGATAACGGTGGATCTCAAGCAGCCGGTTAACCGGGTTGAGGTTGCTGCGACATTGGTTGTTCCAACGATTTTGAGATGTGTCCGGCCACTCACTGTAATAACTGTCGTTTTGTTCTGCTTATGCAAACGCCAATGCAACTGCAAGCGAACTGTTACACAGCATGGGAAACAGACAGGCTACCTACGTGATTGCACAGAAATTTCCCTATGGTAGTTTGAACTGAGCGCAAATGCGCTGCCGCATACGTTTGTGGCAGTGCAAATTTTAGATTGTGCCTTATGTTGTTAGCTAGATGGTCACAGTTGAATGATAAGAATAGGAGAAAACCCTAGTTTTGAACCCTGAGTGTTTGTTCGATGCTCTTATTCACCGAATTACGTGCCTCAGTAAACTACTTGGGGTACCCATATTCTTTTAAGATTTGTCTCAACATCTCCTGATCTGTCTGCAGTTTATCGGTAGTAAAAATATGCGTAGCTCTATGGAATCATTTTTAGCCAAATCAGGTTTGTATGCAATAGAACCAAAGATGGAAAACTGAAGATATTGACCAACGTGCTGTCAACACATATGGTGGCAAATCCATCAACCAGTGCCGAACTGTTTTTCGGATCAATTTCGTGGGACGGAGATAGGTTGGGGTGAATCCTGTTAAGGTGATTGAAAAACGAATCGGCAGGTCACCCATACCATCATTATTATCATCATGATAGACAGCGAAACATCAGTGGTTCACACTAATGCTTAACTGCAACACAACCATGAAGAAAATGCAAACCCTATATAGGAAGAGAGAGAAGGAAAAAAGAAGGGGACGGGAAGAAACCTAACTACTGAGAATAACTACGTCTATATTCAAACATTCAACATCAATGTGCCTACACCTTGATAACAAACAACCGAGTTGCAAGTGAGAGTAAGGCGTCATCAGCAAGACAGCTTCCTTACGGCTTTCACTGCCAAGCGTCATTAAATGCAATCACTCCACAGATAACTCGGCCAAACAACGACAACCTTCACGCCGCTGAGCTCGATTAGCCGCCATCTCACCTAGTGTCTCCAACCACCGACTCTGTGAGTCGCGAGGACCCCAGCCCGGGAGACGAACACGACCCACGGTGGCCAACCCCTTCGTGAACGACTTCATTTCCCTACGCCAGGTCATTGTCTGTCCACCTCGCACCTTACACCAGTCGGTCGCAGTGTCAGCGAATAGTGCTCGGTGTGGAAGACGACTAACTGGCATTCTTAATACATGACCTAACCATCTAAGCCTGTGTAAACGTAGAGATTGGACAAGAGAACTCGTCTGACAATCACTACCAAACACCCGCTTCCTAACCTCCTCGTTACTTACGCGCTGATGCCACCCGATACGAGCGATTGAACGCAGACATCGGTGGTCAAATACTTGAAGACGGTTCACGCGTTCTACCTTGAGCGGTTAGGTTTCGTTGCCGTAAAGTAATACGACCCTCACCATTGTCTGATATACGCGACCTTTTAACTTCAGAGAAATACCCCTCATTTGCCAGAGATGCCTCAGATTAGCGAATACCGCCCTAGCCTTAGAGATGCGCGCTTTTATTCCATTCCCTACACCTCCACATCCGCTGCTAATGCGGCTTCCCGGGTATACAAACCGGTCAACAACTTCCATGACTACATTATCTAACATCAAATCTACATGATCACAGCAATCCGGCAGGAACACTGCATTTTGAGTTTGCAAAACGCATTCCGGAGCATTTAGCAGAACGCAAAATTGCGTCTAGCATTGTTTGTGTTGCTTGAAAGTTGGCAAACAGCAACACCTTGTCGTCAGCATAATCAAGATCAGTCAGTCTTTCACCAGGTAGGAGATCCACGCCGGCATCTTGTGAGTGCCGCAGACAACCCTCCATTATTTCGTCTATGACGAAATTAAACGAAAATGGTGAGAGCGGACAGTCTTGACGTTCGCTGCTCATTGTGCTGAAACCGTCAGACAGTTCACCGTAAACCCTAATCTGAGCTGAATTATGGGAATAGATTTCAGACAGTATGTTCACGTACTTAGTTGGCACACCTCTGCGTTTGAGCGACACTAAAAGCGTAGATCGATCTACCGAATCGAATGCACCTTTATAGTCGAGAAATACAGTATTCTCCAGAATTTGACGAAGAGTGAAAATGTGATGTATGCATTCCCGCCCGGGGCGAAATTCTGCCTGTTCTTCCCTCATGTTTACCTCCCGAGCTGCAGTGAGTCGGTGTAGTATAATGGATGCTAGAACCCTGGAAATAGCTAGGATCATACTAATTCCTCCATGTTTTTCGCAAGAGCCTATGGTACCTTGCTTGAATATGGAAACTATTTTCATGTGATTCAAACTCGAGGGGATAGTTTCCGTCATCTTCATAAGTTGAAACAAATGAGTCAAAGCCTCTTCAAACGCCCCTCCCCCTTCTTTGAAAAGTGCCGGCACAAGGTCATCTGGATCAGCAGCCTTATTACGCTTGAGAGCCGCAATGCAACTGCAGACTTCAGTTTCAGTGGGTGGTTCCAAGTCTACCGACCAGGAAACTACATTACAAGTTTGAAGCGGCAATCCAGTAGAAGCAGGAGGTCAGTTAAGTTGCTCTTCAAAGTGTTCCATTCAGCGATCTAACCTTCTGGACTTATTACAGATGAGTGTTCCATCTGTCTCACTGTTAGCTTCAGTAACAGACGGTCGTCTAGGACCAGTGGCATGGATAAACTTAAACAGTTTGCCAGTGTTTCCTGCAGCAAAACCCGCCTCCATTCCCTCAACTTTTACCAATAACCAAGCCTCACGATCAGCTTTTAGGCTACGTTTCGGTTTCCTACGGACATCTCCTCTAGACTTGTTATATGAACTGCCAGAAGAGATGTTCCGTCTGGCTTCTAACAACTCCAGGGATTTCTCCGAGATCCCATGTTTGTTCATTCCATGTACCCCCGTGCTGCATGCCATAGCACCTGCTTCACAAATGGCCTGTGTGATCTGGGTCCAGCAGCTATCAGGATCTTCGGAGTGAGAACCACTAGAGCAGGTTTGTAAGTTGGTTTGATACATATGCTTTGCCGACAGTATTGTCAGTTTCTCAACAGCCAATCGTTGCTGTCGGTGGGGTCGTCTTCCAGCTAAAGTGAGTACGAAACGATAACGTACCAGCGCATGATCTGAGTCTAGGTACGTGCTCCAATAAGAACGACAGTCCTGAATGGAACCCCGCCACCTATAACTAACAGCTATGTGATCTATCTGAGACCAGGTCTGTTTCAGAGAGGGAGGGCGCCGAGTATAGCAATGACGTGCACGATGCCTAAAACCAGTGCTGGCTAAAAACAGCCTATGCTCAGCGCACAGCTGAAATAATCGCCCGCCATTGTCTGAGTGATGTGATGCTATCCCAAACATGCACCTAGACGAGATTCGGCCTCACCAAGGCAGCCGACCTGGGCGTTCATATCTCCGGCCAGAATGACTATATCAGAAGCACATGTCGACTGGAGGAGAGCGGCCAGACCCGAATAAAAGACGTCTTTGACGCCGACGTCACTACAATCGGTTGGAACATAAGCAGACACAACGAAAAGATTTGACGGTTTTGCGTCTAGAATTGACCCTAACAGAACCTGCCAAGCGGACGGCACAAAGTCTACTATCAACAGGAATCCAATCTATCAATGCGGCTGCGGCCGTCGTGCTGAGGACTACACTTACTCCAGCTTGACCGGTAACGGCGGCCGGAGAGTCACCTGAAGTGTATAACCGGTATCGGGTAGAACGTGCGGGTGCTGTTAATTCCATACGTTGACTACTGTCGTGGATTCTAGTCTCTGAGATACAGCAAACATCAATATGTAGCGAGTCCAACGTTCTCTTGAGAGCAGCCTGTTGTCCTATGTGTTTTAGAGTACGAACGTTGAAGGCACCTATATTAATTTACGTTCTACGTCGAAGCACAGGACGAGGAAGGTCTGGGACTGAATGGCGGGAGCTGGCACTTATCGGCACAGTGTTACTATGATTAATTATATCTGCTGTGGGACCTGCAGAGAAGTTAGCAGAATTGGGAATCGGGAGGGGCCTGAGAGTTAAATTTGATAAGACAGCGGGGGAGGGGTCAGCAGTAGCATGTTTTCGCCTATTCACCCTGCTGTATGCAGCAGATAGGGCGACCCGGTTTATACAGCGAGACGGCCGATGTTAATGTTGTGAGGATTCATGGTTGTGTGTGAGCTGAGATACTGTCAGGACGCTTAGACCTAGGCAGGAGAACGATTAGGATTCTCAGCCAAATCCTTTGGCTCAATGGCCTGTACCGCAATACAGCGGGTGGGTAGCGGTCTGCCAGAAATGGTACGCTTTCCGGGAAGAGATGCCAACCTTCTTCCAACCCCCAACCCGGAAGACCAGGAGACTGTGGTTTGTCAGATCTTTACTTTTTGGCCTGGGTGGCGTGAGTAACTATGTCCAGTTCAGCCCAAAAGGTCATCGAGATGCGCAAGCCGTCACACCACGTCAAGGTCCAGTCTCATCGTGGGTGAGGTGAAATCAAGTATAGGTCTGGCGAGCTTGGATTATTAATTTTGGATTGACTGAACTGTAGAATAAATCACGTCCTAGTTAACACGAAATTCAGAGATGAAACTGACCAACTAAATATTTTTTTCACATAAAATTTGACCAATTATTTGGGTATTACCAGAATTGAACAGCACGCTAATGTGCCATGAAACGTTTCTGCATATTAAAATATTACCCATCACACTTTTGCCCAACATTCAAGATCACAAAAGAAAACTTGCACCTCAATTTTCCCTGAGGTTGCTCAGTTATCACGTGCTTTTAAAAAAGTCACTCAGTATTTATCTTGTCAAATGAACTTGTGAAGCGAAGCTCGAGAAGTAGCGGTCCCGTTGTGCCCACTTTGTATTCACGGACAGTAGATTCACTGGATACATTTTGTAGGCAGCAGTGTTAGAGTTTAAATTTTGATCCTAACTGTAACATTTTCCATCGGTATAGCCTGACAGCAATAAATGTGGGGTATTGTGCTTGTTATCGTACTGCTGCAGCTGAAACGTTTGCCTGCAAGTGAAAACTACGTCCAACAGTCAGTCCCCACCACCACCACTGGCAAAAACGGGCTCACTGATAAAAGTGAGTACAACACGTGTGACAAGTTCTGTCTGCATAGTTACCAACTGAAGTTAACCAAAAATTACCCTACATCTTTCGCAAAAGCGGTAAGGAGTAGAGTTTTCTCTGTTGTGCTCTTTGTCTTGTTAACACAACGATTAATCTACGACCTGACAGGCAGCACAATGAAAACGTTAGAGCAAACAATTGACCGGAAGTTCCTCCTGACGTTGATTAGCTTTTCTCTAAGGAAGCAAGTCTCGTCGTGGGGCATTTCATTTCCAAACGCATTTCAGATATAAGTCCGAAATTCTCAATTTATTTCGCTTCAGCACAGACCGCAAAAATCGTATTTATTATTCCGATAAGGTCAGATGAACCACAAAACCTCCATGCCAATCACTTCGTCAGTCAGGCAGACAGTCAGTCATTCACTCAACACGTCATGTGGTCTTTTTAAACAAATTTAACGTACGTGATGCTGTGGCGCCCTGTCGGCCATCGGTCATGCAAACCGAGGGGCAACATAACACCGATATCAAGACCAACGCACGTACCACCTTCCAACGCATACAGATGCAAACAGATTTTTCACTCTGTGCTCATAGGTCTGTTGTGTGCGCTCCAGTGAGCTGTGGACGAACGTAAACAGGCACGCACGCGCGAGGATATAAACATGTTTAAACACACACAGGCAAAATTCCGCACGGATTAATGGGAAACGACCAGTTAGAGGACACTAAAAAGCACATGGTTGAAATGGAAATATAGGTAAAAGTTTGTTAAGTTCAGTTCGTTTTGTTTTAATTGCCGTTAAAAGAACGAACGTAGCGTTAAGAAAATGTTGTTTTGCTTAATATGGCCCTGCAGATGATGTAAATTGCTTGAAGTTGCGTCCAACTGTAGCGTAGAACATTTTATACGAACGACTTTCATCAAAGGATACAAGTTTAGCGTCCGGATAACTAATGCTATTAGAGCCGGAGTAAGCTAGCATAATTGCCGTTTTTTTAAACTGGTTTTACCGGCTGGACGTTATAGTAATCACATGTAATACACGAGTTGTCTATTACTGAAGCTGACGACATTTACACAGCAACTTAGGTAACATACTTATAAAAACCATAAATATGAAGTCATGAGACGAAACCACAAACGTCTAGTTCCTGTGCTGGGAACGTCTACTATAAACGCAACACATCAAACTCCACAGTGAGCATTTTGAAGATGAACTTGTAACCAATTAAGAATCAGGCTGAGGTTCCTGGAAAACCTGCTGGCCTGTAATCAAGCAAGTTTCTTATGCTAGTGGTTTTGAGTGAGTTCTGCATAAATCAACACTGGAGAAGACGCAGGAATCCCCATTTACATGTGTTATGTACATTCTGCACGGTCCTGTAAAACAGACTTTCCAAACAGGCTTTGGCTATTCGGTGTTAGTAAAGTTGAGCATTTAAAAACATTTAGGACTGTTAACGTCAATACCACTTCAGAAGGCCATGCAAAGTTTCAGTTGATTGATAAGTCCGATGTGGTCAACATTGAGGTACACTTGTACGTTTTGTTTTTGACCACTCATATATGTCTACGTAGTTTTTTGCTTCCGTATCCCTACTGGTGTTCACATGTAACAAAATGGATACAATTCGCAGAACATGTTCGAACAATTCCAATTTCATTCGCTATCTTGAGCAATATTAATTGTTATGAGGTGATTTACATGTCAAGAGTTGTTGTTATAAGTGGAGGGGGAAGGGGTATTTCGGTGGATAACAGTCTACACCGTTGTATTTAGACTACTGTTGCCAACGATTCCATTTGGATTTTTCAAATTGACATTTCCGTTCACCCTAATTGAAGCTAACGTTAAAACACACCAACTTAACTTTCCAAAGCAGCCTCACGTAGGTAGATAAATAACCTATTTGGTATGCAATTGAGTTTGCATACATTGCCCAGCCAGTTTCTTCACCGTCCTAGATTGCTGAGTTTATTGCAGAATGAGGAATTTTCGTTCCGGTTGCTAGCCGATGAAAGCGTTTAGCATGAAAAGAAGGTTTTTCGACATTCCAGTTCAATGTTTTTCAAAAATGCAATAAAACTTACTAATATAAGAAGAAATCTTAGATTAAAACGGTGCACGTTAGAAGGTTATGCATAAATAATGCGGGCACTCAAGTCAGTTCGTTGATACCATAAGTTTTTTTCATTTCTGCCAGTATTGTGTCGCGATCAGGTCATTCAGCTTAACGAGAGCATCCATTAATCTTTAGCTCTGCTCCAATCTGGCTGACTGTCAAGTTCCCACTTCTCTTGAGACCCTTCATTAAGGGGTCTTTTGTTGGCTGAAATATATAAATCCTCCGTTCAATCTGCTAATGTGAGCATACTGCTTAATGAATGAACATTCCTTCGACTTCCCCTCTATCTCTAATGCTGGCCAGGTTACGCGTACATACGCAGAAGAACTTGCATACGCTGTTGACGACAACGTGAACAAGATTTACTACCAGGAGACAACCTCATCAGACAACACAAGAGATGCTGAAAACTGACGAATTAGAGAGACCACCATGAAAAAATCAACGTGACATTAGCTGTTTGCACGTTTCGGAACTTATTGATCGTAATTGTCGGTAGGTTTTTACGCCATCAGGATGGATTCCTGGCGGTTATGAAATGAAGCGGAGGTTGGTTTAATAGTTTTGAAGCTTAGTTTCTGCTCATTTTTGGCATATTATTGAAAATGGTACAAAGTGAATTGGTTTTTGATAGAGCAGATTGATCTTGACCATAGGAGATAGACTAACACATCATTTGGGCCGAAATATTTACGGACGATAGAGCTGGATAATCATATTAAATAACTATTTAATGGAAATTTTCAAAAAAGAGGTGTCTTTGAAAGAAAACACTACGGTGAAAGGTCTCTTGGATGAAGCGATGTGTTAATTTCGAACGTTTCTACACCTGCGTTGTTCTGACAAAATATCGTTCTAATATTGTTCAATTTGATCTAGGAAATTTTCGCATCAGAGTCAGCCAGACCTGTGAAGTCAGAACAATGTTTGAAAACAGGCCAAAGAGAAATTTGAAGCGGCTAATTTCAGAGATGCCGGCCCACAACTCCGTACACATATTATGGCATTGCAGGGAAAGAGATATGGTCATATTTCTCCAGAATAAATGAAACGCTGTCGTGAAGTCTACATACGATATACTTCGTCTTTGTCTCATCAACTTAGCAGAATAGTCATCATGCATAGCGAGAGGAGACCAAAACGATTGGATTACCACGTCGAACATCATTTTTGAATTTTCTTGGAAGTCTAATGTAGACGACTGGAAAGAACGATGTAACCATTCCAGCTGTTTAAACGGAAACCTGTTTCAACTCGGTTACTCAACAACTAACTCTGTGTTGTTTGAACTTTCATTACGAAACATAAAAACTAGCAGATAGTGCTTTGCATGCCATAGATCTATTTCTCACGTATTTGATAAAGTATTTGAAGGAAGCAGATATGAAAGCTTAACAGAAGGAACTTCCACCATTTTGAATTAAGTCTCACGTACAGCTGGGTACTTACGTATGCTAATCCAGTCTCGTTTCACATGAGGTCGCTAGGGCAATAGTCACCATGGGCGTCTGCTTTCAAATCATTTATAGTAAGTATTTTTATCACTGCTTTGTAATGTGATGATTCTTTAAAGTTACTTTCCCGTGCACAATCTCCAATCGGTTCATCATAGCGGAGTCTACACATCGTTTCAACTACTTTTTTGCATACAAGACCGGCTGATCAGCATAGCTTATTTACTGGCCAGGCATTCAAATTCTGACAGTGTAACAATATGTTGATTAAGTTCAGTTAGCCAACTTGTGTCACCAAACTACCCTGAAAGGTTTAAAAATTAAATATCTGGGACTTCAAACGACGGGTGCATCACTGAGACTTTTATGTCACCAGCCGGTATAACCATTTCATGGAACGTTATTTTGCTGACCGGGATAGTTGTTGATCTGGTCATTTTACGCGATTCACCTCAAAAATTGATTCTTGGTATATTGCCGAAAATACGGGCATAGCTATACTTAGTTGAACGAAGGTATAAGAAGACGGAGACCGGTGGAGCAAACAAGTTTACTTTGCATGTGCAGCATCAAAGAACAATAACCGGAAATGTAGACAAGACTAGGTGTTCGAAGGAACTGAATTTTCTTAATTTAACTAGTACTGGAAAACCTGCTCCAGGCTTTCGGGCCCATTAATATCTGAAGCTTACGTGTACTTTTGTAAGTCGTAGGTACTATCCAGATATCGTTTAAGCGACTTGTAACCGAATATTTTCTTTTCGCATTGTGAGTTGCTTTGTGTATATGTAAAGAGGACTGTTACACGTGTATAAAATTGATTGTTTGATATGAAAGACAGTAAAAGACACTACACGATTAGAAAGCCAGCGTCAGTATGTTAGTTTCCTTTATCTAATCCCTGGACTTGATTGCGACGTGGTTATTCGCGTTGCCTACCTGAAGACGAGTATTTGTTTGGGCAGTTTACTTGTTCCGTGATCTGTATCCCCTATTTAATATGGCCTGATACACGCATTTGACTAAAATTTAGATAGCGCACGCTTGCTGGAAGGACACTTGTCAAGATCACTTACGTCGTGGACGTAGTGTGTTTGCCTGGACAACGAAATACTACGTGTATGCAGCAGTCTAAATCCCCATTGTGACATATTGCTATTCGTTGGAATTGCGGTATGGAATGAGCATGTCCTAAATGAAACGTAGTTCTTAAGGACAGTTAGTAAGTCTGTTAGATTCGTTCAGACTGAACCGAATAGTGGAACCAAGTTTCTTTATTGTTAACCGAAATTTGTGACCAGTCGGTTTAATGAAAATGGAACTGTATAGTGACAAAGATAGCAAGGTAAAATCTTACCATCATCTTCACTTAACTAATCCTCCTGACTTTCCATTCCGTTTTTACTCAGTAGACACACATTGTTGTTTCGATAATCCGGCGGGGTCAATTCATCCTCATACAAATGTTATTCCGTAAAGAAATTGCTATCTACTGAACAGCACGAATGGTAGTGAATGGTTTGTACAGTAATCGTCAAAGCACGTACAATGCTGGAGTAGTTTTCATCCAGCATGCTGCTGTTCCGTCAACTGATACATTTAATCGACGGAGAATTGTCTGGTTACTCTACGAATTTGTACGCCTTATAACCGTTCTGATGCTTGACATCGTACTTCCAATCCACAAACGGTAATGCAGAGGAGAGAAAAAAGTTACTGGGCAAACATTAGGAGCAGGAGCTGAACAGAACACTGAATAAGTGGTTATTACATTGATTTCGGTTATGATTTGTGTACTCCGGAGAAGTTCCAAAGAAATATTTCTTGTCTCTTCACTGAAATGCGTACGACAAAAGAGGTTTGTGCCTACTCCGTGGAATATAACTGTGAATATGGCCAAATAAATAGAGGGCCTTTGCCATATAGTCCCAATGATTTCCGTATTAAGTCGTCAAGCAGTGATTTGCTTCGAGTTCACGGTAGCTTCAATTCATCTCGTACTTTTGGGTCCAGCGTTCCGTTGGATGTAATTTAGTGTGCAATATCATTTTCGATTTCCACGAAGCCTAAGTCTTCCATTGACAACGTATTGTTCTGTTGACATATTTCGAAGATAATGTCCAAAAGGTAAAGCGACAATTTTCATGACTTGCCTTGTATGACTATTTTGTCCAAACTACTGGTTCGATTACCGTTTCACAGCACTCTTCACTAGTCCCATATGAACGGGAATGTTGATTCCATTGACCCAAAGTCAGGCTCACTTCTGCCGGCTTTATGTTGATGATGTATCGACAGTTACTGATAACAAGGAAATGACAACGAGTATGCTCGATTCAGTAAACAAGATGAATTGCAAAATTAGCTCCACCATTGAACACAAACAAGATGAAAGCCAGACGTCTCATGAAGCGCCAGAACAACGGCTGCCCACTGCCGATCAGTACAAGAGAGGTCTGCTGAGAACTTTGTTTTATCGCGCAAGAAAAATCTGTTCAGGGGAAACATCAACCAAAGAGACGTCAGTGCTGAGAACCACGCTCATAGAAAATGGCTATCCACCGCAATTTGTTGAGAAATTCAGCAAACAGAGGCCGGCTTCCGCGAGGTGTGCGGTATCTCCCAAACCAAGTGTCTGTCTTACAAGAGTCATGATATTGCCACTCTGTTGAAAACTGGTCTCACGGCTGCTTTGGGACGTACGTTTTATGCAGCCCAACTGACCATGCTGTTCACTATCACCCGAATACCAACACCACCAGTGAAAACACCGCTACCGCCTAACGCTAAATATTACATCGTCTATAAATTCTGGTGTGAGTGTCAAACAACTTACATGGGCAGAACGGAGCGGCAGTTACGATATCGGGTCAACGAACACATTCCAGTTTGAGTTCGCGAAACGGTCATGGATACCACAATGCCGGACTCAAAGCGGAATGTGGCAGATCTCAGGGAACCGATGTCATCGATCGCACGACACCTGTTGACTTCTCGACCCCAATTGAACCTGGAGAAAGCGTTTCGGATATGTTCGCAACAAAAAATCGAAGACTTCTCCGGTTCGCGGAAGCAGTAGCAATTAGCCAATGGAAGCCCCCCGTCTGTGTACGGAAAGACTTGTTCGTCAATACCAAATTGCCCTGGTAATTTGTATGCATTGATGTGTGCGAGTGTGCGTAAGTTTGTGTTGTTGACGTTTTCGTTCTTTCAGCCTTCTCCTGGTGGAGGTGATGCGTGTGTACCTCCACCCCAAATCCGCATCGATGGAGACACTGTAAATGGCTGCGGGGATTTTTGCTACTTGGGTAGCAATTTGTCGACAGATTTGCCCGTGGACCGCGAGATGACAGCCAGTGTGGCGAAGGCTAGCTCTGCTTTTGAACGTCTTGAAAGGCGTGTCTGGAAAAATCACAGCCTGAAGATGGCCACCAAGCTATGTGTTTACCGTTCAGTGGTGCTGTCTATACTGCTGTATGGCAGTGAGACGTAGACATTGTATCAGCGGAACGTTAGCTATCTGAGCCGCTCCAATGTGCAGTGCCTGAGGCTCATCTTGGGTATTCGGTGGTCGGACATGATTCCAAACACTGCGGTACTGCGGCGATCGGGCATGGACGGGATGGAAGCCATGTTGTTACTGAACGAGCTCCAATGGCCCGGTCACCTGCGTCGGATGAGCGATGTCCGTATCCCGAAGCAAGTGTTGTATGGACAAGCGAAATCCCAAAGGTCAGAAGCGGAGATACCAGGATGTTGTGCAGGTAGGTTTTTCACGTTGTAACATTGACTTTAGATGTTGGGAAGAGTTGGTGTTGAACCGGACGGCCTGAAGAAGTACGGTTCGAGCGGGCGTCTGAAGGTTCAAAGAGCAATTATTGCGCGGTCGCGAGCGGAAGCCTGCGGTGCGCAAAGGAACCATCGGTGCCATAGGTCGCGATGACGTGACTATATGGCGTTGCGATGTGTGCGACCGCGAATGCGCTGGCCGTTAGGGGTTAGTAGGTCACCAACCTAATTATAGTATACCGTCGGCGAAGATGCGACAAGTACGTTAGGCTCAGGTAGGTCATATCAGTGTATATATTTTACTTCTGTTAATGACTGCATCGGCCAACATCCTGGTAACTGACAATTAATCCGCTCCTCTTTTCAGAAACTTGAATGTCTGTGGTCTTCCACCCATTCTTTTCTTCGACTTTGTTGGTGTACTATATGATGAATGGTCTGCCTGGCTTTTCATAATTCAATGAGAAATTTGCTTTTCGTCTCTATCCTCTTTGGGATGCTCTAACCTGCACTCCCATACTGTATTACGCTTCAAAAATCATTTTTCCTAGTTTAGATCTCGTCATTGCAGCCTCTCTCTGTTCAGGTTCCGAGAGATAAGAGAATCCTTTCTTTATAAACAACCAAGTGGCTAACCAGTATTGGCCGATTGGACACAAGGGCCCCACAGGCACACATGCCGGTCTTATTCCTTCGGGTTTACACCGGATATGAAATCGTAGTATAAAACCACTTCACCCCTCTTTCAAGGAAATACGGACACAGTTTAACACTGTTATACAAACTCGCCAGGCAATCGAGTGAATTGGCATTTGCTCATGTGCGTATGGATCTTCCAAGTGCGATATTCAGTCTCTTTTGATACAGAGCGAGAGCAATATGAATCTACCAGGAGGCCTAAACCTAGAAGAACTAAACAGGACATTACATTACACCGGACATCACTACTGTGTTCGACAAGTTTACATTGGTGTTGAGCCAGCAACATTGAAGTGAGAGAAAGTAGGCGCTTGGGATGAATCATTGCAAACGTGGTGGTTGCAAAAGCCGTTTCCAGTATAAAACAGTCGCCTTCGGAACGATCACTGAGCAGATTCGGACGGCATAACTTCCATGAATGAGACTTTGTTTTGGTCATGAAAATGCACCATATCGTGAGGCCCAACTCCGGACAGAATGTTTTTCTCTTACAGTATCCAAGACCTCGTGAATGTGCCGGTCACTTAGACGTACCTTTCCAGCGGTGACCTTAAGGAACTGGTTCACAACAATGCCGCGTGCTAAAGAGGCCCATCTGAGCCGAAATGGCCCTCCACCACTTCGCTAGTGGCCACTGAGACCACTGCTCTGTAAAATTATTGCCTGATTCCTTTCGGGACTGGGAAGGACGCTCGCTCGTTTCCACGTCTACAGCAAAACGGCTGACCGATTTCAGTCCATAGGAATCATGAGACGATTTCAAAACAAACACCACTCACAAGTGCTCACAGTCCTCGAATTCTGATAGGTTGTTCGTTCAGGTCATTTTAAAAACAAACAATCGACTTGAGTTTTGCTCTTGTCACAGCTCAGCAGCAGTGCATATTCTAGTGTTCGGTTAGGACTATTTGGTCTGTTTGGGGTTACTGGTGTAGTGGTTAGCATATTAGTCTTATAAGCACGACAGCCGGATCCAAACAAGGATATGGGCTACTGATGGACAGAAGTGGGTTAGCCGAAAGGCTTTTTTGAGTGCGAAGGCTACGACCGCATGTGAGTGGTGTTCAATTTTTAAATAATCCAAACTTCAAAACTTTTAGTATACACTTAAACCATGCTCAGTTGTTCTAAAGCGGTCAGTAACCTCAGTCTAACTGAGAAGTTCTGGTCACGAAGCTGTTGACTGAATTCAACGGAGTGATTCTGTTCACCCTTCCTTCGAAATAACCAGACAACCTGGACACTATTCACACAATGTTTTGGTGGAATTTCTGGCTACTATCGTTCGGGAACATTATATCGAGATATGCGAGTGGTTTCAGGTGAAACCTTTACGTAACGTGTTTTTCAAATGCTCGTCATCCCTCTTCATTGGATTTATAATGATGTGCATCAAACCCATCTACTAGCCGTTTCGAGGTTATCCTCACCGTAACACATCTGTTTGCGTGTAATTTCCTTAATGTGAACTGAAAGATATCTTTCACCCTTCACGCATTAGAAACCCCAGAAGGCGAAAGCATAGGTGTGGTGCATTTCGACAGTCATCTGTATTTTGTGGGATAAAACCTCGACTCGAAATCTACCAAGAAAACACGTCCACGCCTAATAAGTCAATCGATTGCTTGGGCGTTATGGACGAAAACACCAATCGAGTTCGTCCACAATCCAGAAGCAGTTGGGGCCAATGTTTGTGCACGCTGAATACGAGTGCGCCTGTAGCATATCACAGGCCAAGTTGACAAAATTGCAGGCCAGTGCGGAAACGCAAAAGGCCACGTCCTATCTCCTAAGTGCACCCTAATGAAAAAGAATGTCAGCACAATATAACTAACACCAAACAAGATCGTTTGCAAGAGAAATTTATCTCCATTTACGGCTCACTGCTACGTCCTCACTTTGAGTGGTGTTTGAGTATGACCGTCATCTTAAGCTAGTTACCCAACTGAATGTGAAAACAAGGTATACATTTACAAAATGTCTTTCAACGCTTAATTTACTTGTTTAGTCAAAATGTTTGTTTAACTTAGGTCAATTTTACGCCTAATTTCAGCAGGTCAGTAGCGGCTTACAAAAGGTTAGATAATGTTCCATTCGCCTGGACGTGTCCGTGAACTTTGCTTGAATAACCATATTCAAGTTCATCCAGTGGATCTGCGACATCAACTGAGTTAACTAAAGTACAGAAGAAATTTTCTTTATGTTAAGGGGCGTCCATTCTAGGGACATCGTTTGAATACGAAATGGCAGTCATCAACAGAAGACTTTAAATGAAGACGTGGTACATCTGCATGTGAAGTTACACCAGGCTGTGAGCTCTAATGTCAAAGGCAAAAGTCCATTGTCTCCGAAGTGCATTCTACAATACATATCCAGAAACGAGTTTTGCATCAACCCATTTTCTTTCATATCATTTACCACCGTTTTCAGAATTAAGCGGTTTTTGTGCAACAACGTATTCTAACTCTATGCTATTCTGTATAACATCTCAATCCCAGCGAAATCAGCACACTTTTTGGCTGCTTACCTGTCACATACCTGAGTGAAAAGCCTCAGGTTTCCCGCAAGTTGTTCGGGTTTTGAAAAACAAAAACGTAATTTCCGTCAAGCTGTTCTCCAATTTCACTGAAAACTCCGGTGTTCCTGCATCTAAGTCTTGCTTGTTTATCGTTAGTCAGGTAGTTGAAGTTATGTATCTGACTATGATAAATACCCACCCTAGTGGACCGTTGGAATCGACTTGGCCACACTCAATCGTTTTTATTTAAATTTTGGCAAAATACTAAAGCAATTTCCTTAAATTAAGCAAACAATGGTGTAGATCACTACCTGGTATCGGAATTACGTAACATGTGCGAACGCATCAGTATGAATTTACTTAACTGATTAGGTAAGGATAGAAATTAATCATATTGCATACGTCGTTCAGCCTGGTTCATCTTAACCAAGGTACCGTTCAGATGAACTTAAATCTGTCGATGATTTCCGGTGAAACACAAAAAACAAGGCGACCATAATGGAGAGTGTGCAGAAATTGGTAACACTGAATTATCCCTACGGACTGGGAGACGGCGCACCTGCTATAGCACATCCTCAACCTACCCAAAACATCAGTACAGTTTGGTCAGTGCTATTTATATTCTCTCCTCAGGCCAATTTAACAACGGAGTTGGAGTGAACCGCAAAAAAGAAATCAGTTAGTCACATGCACGAGTCTCTTACCAACATATGTCAGTGTCCATAACTGGACAGTATTGAACTCCGCAGATCAAACACTGTGAAAGACTACTGGATGGATAACTTACAAAAACATGAGATGAATGGATGCAGGATTAAGGGAATATGGAGCGAGTCATCGAGATCTTAATAAGGTTAACCCTTCTAAGAGTGCACGCCCAACACGGAAAACAGTAGAACAGAACAGCCAAAAATAATCCAGTAGCAATTTTCCTTGTTCTCTCTGGAGAGATAAAATCGGTTCACGTAGTGAATTTAAAACATTCAGTAGCAACGCAGATAAAAAACTGAGTTCATAAGATGATGGGAAAAGCACATCCATAAACTGAATGGATTCCACTGTTGGTCTTACGTTCGTCTAACTCTGTAATTGTTCTTTTTGCAAAGGCGATGTGTGGGTTACAGACTAACTGCAACCCCGAGAAAAGAGGTGCACGTCAACGTGGATCTGAATGATTGCCTCCTACTGGTATGGAATACACACCGCCACACAAGCCCTATGGTTTATATTACAAAACACAGAGGGGTCTGCCTCTCACAAGCCTTGAGGTGATCACAAACTTGCAATTAACGAGTAGAGCAGAATAAGGTTCTCCGAAACTAGACAAATAATTGTGTGGATAACGCAAAACATTTTGCCACGCGTTCGACTAATAATTCATCCAGGAACTAGTAAAGACCCTGGGGTAACGTACGACTCAAAGCGAATAGTTTTGTTACACATGAGCATATATTTGTGTTTCAGACTGTCAGAAAAAAGGACAAAGGTCACTGTTTTGAGTAACAGTTAACTAAATCATATGACTGACAGAGAAATGAAATCCTGGTGTATTTACTAAACGTGTGAGTTACTGTAATGAATTATTAGAGGGACGTGAGATTTAATTGCACAAAACCACCCGCAAAATTTTGTTTCTCATAAAGAGAAAAACGATGTTCAGACCGTGTGGAGGGCATAACGCTAGCGGACAGCTTTCGGTTTATTTTGCTTGTGTTTTTTGCATAACTGTTACGCGGATACTACTCTCATAATAGAAATATCATCTAATTTGTGTACAGAAAAATCGCGATCTACTGACAGACTTTTCACAGGCAACTGGAATGCGGTTAGTGGATGATTGGTATTCACAACGAATCGTGAGGTCGATTGAAGCACTTTTGGATTCGTGGGGCATGGATGCTAATTTTGTTGATTACACATAGATCAACGCTGCATATGCTGCTTCAGTTATTGTTTGCCCTACGAGCATGTGGATGACGGCCCATCAAACATGCATCTAACCTAGCTTTTTGTTGCTCCGGATTACGAAGCCTTCAAAATCCGGCGGTTCTGATTGAGGTGACACTGGTGAACACATTCTTGTTTGTACAGAGCCCAAATCGTCCAGCTTGGCTAAACATCCACCTTCTCAGGCCTAAAGGCATGCAGGCAGAGCTCATTGCTGTTCGCTTGTTGGAAAGCCTACATTGAGGAATGATGAACTAGTATTGCTAAGCAATACAACTGTAAAGTATATCAACAGGAACCCTTACGGTAGTTGCTTGTCTTGATCATAACTAATGCGAGATACTAAACGCTCGGGTGTGATAGAAGGCATTGCCATGATGGTAAGCGTAATATGATTTTGTAGTACACAATGATTGACCCATGTGCACATTTAAAAAAACATTACGGAGGATGAAACCATCAACTTTTTTACTACCAAATACAAACAGGAATTAAAATTCACAATTTTGCACACCACCGTACACGTGACTTTCATCAATCAGTCCTCTTCATTAACATTGTATTTACCTGTAGTTTTCGAATTACTTGTTATTCACGTTTAGCTTAGAGCAGCAAAGAGGGGGGTAAAGCGAACTGTACGTACAACAGAAGAGCAACTGGAGTGCAGTAATCATTTTGCACACCCTGACAGGTACACATTCGGACTAACTGTCAGAATGCTTTCTGTATCTACTGTCACTTGTCACCGATGTCAAAAGGTTAGATCCGTTCATCAAAATCGTGAAACTGATGAAAAGCTATGCGGAATATGTTTTCCTATTGCCAACAACATTTCCTGATATTATGGTTTTCATGTTAACAAAACGGAACAGAATACAACGAATGGCAGATGCTGTGATGTATATCACAATGGAAACGTAGTCATTTTCACTTCAGACAGGGAGATTGGGTGTTGACGTGGAAGGAAGCAGAAACGTACACGATGATTAGCTCCGACCAGCCAGCCAGATAAACAGATAAGCAGGCACTCAGTTGCACACGAAGTGGAACATATTTTACTCAATATATGTAAGCGAATAGTCGTTTGATCATCACAATTGAGTGGTCAAATAAAACAGCGGGAAAATTGATGAAATTAGGCAAGTAATTCGAGAATTTACCACTTGCGACTCACAAACCGAGTGGCTGACAGTCCATGTCTTTAGTAGACAGCAGAAAGGCTGTTTTACGGTTGGCGTAGATGTACGATTGGGACCGACAAGGTAGTAAGATAGGTTGATGGGGACAAAAATAATGAATGGCACGGGTATGAACGACTGAAGCCTTCTGATTTTCCCAAATCTAAATGCGTAGCACCTGGTGGACGGACTGTCGATCAATGGACCCGAGTAAATTTTACTGTGGCTCCACAAGCGTCGGTAGTAAAAGCGGGGCTAACATGTGACAAACGCTCGGGACACTTTACGAAGTCATGATCGATCACTCAACTGCTTAATAGTTGTTAAAATTAGTGGACGGGACGAAATTATGCAGAAGGTGAATAGTCTTTATCAATATTTCAGTAGTTTTTCAATGTAAAGCAGTCCAATTTGGTGAGAAACAGAAACACTCGTACAAATAAGATGATCTCATTTACTGTGATTGTTTTTCCCACATTGTTTTTATATCATTTATGGATTTTAGCTTCACGGACACGAAGGGTGTCGGCATCTTCCTCTATGAGGAATAATCAACCGTGCAGCCAAAAGTGACGCAAGTTGATTACTGTTGAAGTGGGTGACGTTTAACTTAGAAAATATTCTTGAAGTTTGTGCAACAGGGTCGTTGCAAATGCATGGTATAAGAATGGCACAACTTTTGTGATGGAATTCTCGCCTGAGGGCAAAATCTCGCAACACTTTTGTGTTACTTTCATCGGATAACAAATGAACTACAAAACCGCTTACAAGTTGCATGATCACCTGGGTGTGCCAAAGCAATGGAAAGGCCCTAAGACTCACCATAATTTTACTGCACAGATTCGTATGCTTGGTATAAAATGGGAGATTATGAAACTGAAGACACGGATGACAGATTAGACGGGAGCCACAAACAAGGTTTTCAGATGCACCCCACGCAACTCCGCATAAAGTACAAAACGGTCGTCATTGAATACATGAAACTGGACATCAAATTCTCATCAGAAGTACCTCTGTATAAGTGAGCAAGCGAGGTCAGTTATGCACATTTTGTACGAGCTACTCGATGTGCATAAATAAACTCCACTTGAGAGGAGCTCTCCGGAAGATGGTAAGTGGTCGTAATCTTGAAACAAGAGCACCAGGAAAGCAGTGATGACGTTTCAGAAGGCTGGCTTCGCACAGGCTCAAATACGGCAGGATATTACGCGTACATCTTCATCGAGGCAATGACCACCCAACATTTGACGCCAAATTTACCTGACTTGAAGGACATATTGTAACGCGTAACCGAAACCAGCGAGCGCGCACGAATTGAATTTGAGTTGTGTGACGGGGCGTGCTGCTGTGTGTTCGGTGCCGTTTTAGCTTACGTTTGTGTAAGTCGTGTGCATGGCTTACTGGGCCTCCGGCTCATGTTTGTTCGTATTGTTTCTCTTTTCAGAACTGTTGTTCGAACCCCTACTTTGGAAGAACGCTGTCCCCAGGTACGTCCACGTTGCCCAAAGGTTGGTCCGCGAAGTCAAGGGCATCCAGAGTAGAGTCGGCTGGCCTGCATGTTACACGTATAACATGATTAGGCAGCTATTTACCGATGGGTATTATAGAAACCTAAACTTTGTGTTCTACCATAAACGGTAAGTGACCCCCGGAGATTCTGCTAGACAAATGAAGAGGGTTACAGTTCATTTAAAGGTGACTGCATTAACTGTAAGAATGAAAAACCTTTCCGGAAAAGCCCCCTCCAATGCATATCTCAAAAAAATAGTTGCTTGAAATATTGTGGTGCAAGGAAGTCTGATGAATTGTCCTTTTCTACAGAGCTCGCGAGTGTGAATTAAGAACACCAGTGGTCCCCTGCTTTTCCTTCCCCGCCTTCTCCTCTTCGAAATCATGTATCTTTATTCATTTAAAACGCCAGTGCGAGATTACTGTTAACGAACAGCTACGTTTTATTGTGAGCACATTAAACGTTTGACTAATACGTTTGTTTTCTCAGAAATATGAAAATACGCAAGATTCAGCAGTAGAAAAGAGGATACTCAGGTAAAACTTGGACAACACATTAAGCTTTCGTCTCTGTGACTAACATGCCTGAACTCAGTAATCGGTCTCAAGTCAAACGAGAGGATGAGTGAAACAATCCACTGCGTTCCGATCGAAAACTTGTGCGCCACAACACAAATGTATAAGTATACATAAGGTACCTGACGTTCTGTAAATATTTTCGAGCCAAGCGTTTTGGGGATGGTTACCAAAAGTAATACCCAATCACTGATAACCAGTGAGCCCAGCGAATCCTGCTGGATTGGTATACTTTTATTGAATGCTACCTCCAGATTGTTTTTGAAACTTCTACCCACTCTGGTGAATCAAAAGCGGTTTATTCTAGTAGGAATTCGATTTTGGATGAAAAAAATGGAAATCTCTAATGCATTCTTTGCTTGATTTCCTTATTAGTTGGTTCATGTCATTGCTGGCTATTCCTTGACATGTTAAAAATTGGCTGTCCAAAACTAATTATCAACCACTTTCACACGCGTTGGCGAGTGCCGCTCAGTAGACGACATCACTTTTGGGACGGATGTCCAAATTTATAGACCTCACAACTGTGGTTGCTGAGATGCAAACATACCAACACTTTGGCATTTCCCAATTGAAGTACGATAACGTGAGCGATTGATTTCTATTTGTAAGTGCGGTGATCAGGTGTGTCCATTGAATGACTATCAGGCAGAAGGAAACTCATGCTAGTGGATCATCCTCAGTGGGCAGTCCAGTTGGATACAAGCGGTAGCTTTCTATATATATCTTTTAGGGCTCATGTGAGGATCAAACAATTTAACTGAAATGGATCCAGGTCGGATGGTTCCTCGAAATATCAACTGGTTTAGAAGTACTGGTGTGATTGCAAGCATCTCTTGACAAAATTTGGATAACAAGGTAAAATGATCGTTTTAGTAGTAAACAGTGTTTTAAGAGGGTTTACTTCGTATTGTATCAGAATATACTTAGGTAGTGGAGTGCTAACGCCAGAAATGCAATGAACATTGCAGCAGTTGTCTATCTGTTGATTTACTGAAAGCTTCCAAGAAGTGAATGGAAACGTTTGTTCCGCGTTCGGAATTCATTTTTTGGCCAGCATATAACATGTTCAACATAGTCGTGACTCCACTTCAGAATGGCTTATAAACACTCTGTAAGTTCTTTGTATCACCAGTGGTAATTTTTCCATCTAAAACCGAAAAAGCTCCGGTACAAACGAAAAAATTGCAAGCTGAAGGCAATCGTGCGAATTTGGTCGCTATTCATTCTCGTTGACACGATCAATTGTGTTATGATTGACCACCGGTTTCCCCCGTAGTCCTGTATTTTGCGGTGCGGGGTTAGTTACGTGCGTGTAAGTTTTGCTAGCCGTAAGTTGTGAGTAATAACGCCGTTGAATCGCACGCAATGAAACAGAATTGCTCGCTGTGTCCGATTAAGCCAGCAGTATCAGTCTAACCTAGAAGTACCGCTGGAACTCGCAAGTTAACTTCTGTGTGTTTCTCCTGACGACGATAAACCAACGTGTACACCGGATAGAAATTTGCTTGAAAACAGAAATCAAAACAGCAGGCTGTCCAGTTTATTGTCTATTGACTTTCGCTACACCTCATCAGGTACTAATTGTCATTTTGGTGTCCATGTAGCAAGACTATAGAAGGTTGCGTGACGACCAGGTAGTGTCAGTTGCAGTTCGGTTCACATGAGCATTGTATAAACTGGTTTTTTCTTTAAATTTAACAGATTTCCTCAATATCAAAATAAAGAGCTCTGATTTTCACGTTGGATTCCCTCGAACCAGAAAAATGTACCGTTCAAACATGAACTACAGCACTCGCGTCCACCACTGCTACCGAATAGCTATTCTTGAACAGTCACTGAGCGGCAGTAAAACTCTGACCGTGCCGCAATAAGAAAATTAACTGTGCTCAAGCGAACAGTCATTTTGCAGCTAGTCTGAAAGGACGATGTGGTGGAAAATACTTCAATCAACAGTCGGTGGAATACACTACGTGGCCTCTGGATGTCTCATTCAGCCGCGAGACAGAATATTCTTATTGTTTCCACCAGACTCGGTGTGAGCGCTAGATCCTCTACATGGACAAAACGAAACGGCAATTACTTACTCGAGTAGCCGAGCATATTCCATCCTGGATTGGACTTGAGATTAAATATAATCAAGCTACTGCTGTCACGCAACCAGTGAAACGCAAACAGTCAACAACTTCGATCACGAACAATTTCTTGACCTCTGGACATAAGGTCGCCAAGGCCATTGCAGTCGGATTCATTTACGTAAAGGACAGTCGAGGACAGTTAGAGTTGTCTGGTGTTGTTGCTAATTCCAGATGACAAACTACCCGTCGGCTGACCCGAAAGCAGTCACCGGCGTGATGCTGTAATATATGTGTGGTCTCGCATTTCTTTCAACTGACCTTGTTTCTTTCTGCTTTGTGAACACCATTACAACAGTGTGTACTTCAAAAGACATTGTAGCATTCACCAGGCAACCAACTGTGCAGTCTGCTGTCTTGATTTTGGTTTAATTAACTTTTTCACAAAATAACTGTTTTCAACTTTTCAAAGTTTTCTACCCCAAACATTACGCATAATACTTCGATCAGGCTCAGTTAGAGATTACTGGGTCGTTGACCAATACACAAACAAAACACAAATCATTTTCTTTCCGTAGTAACGCAGTTGTCCAAATTCCACCCGAAGTAAAAAAGCGCTACTCAAGTTAATCAACTTGTATTAAAATTATAGCACGAACTCAGACGGACACAAACTGTTGGTTACGTTCGTCACGTGCCTTGATTCCACTCACCTAATCGGTTGTATATATTCAATATTTTCTCATTAAGTTTACGGGTTTTCTGGTCATTTGTAAGCGACGTTAACTCATCCATTTTAATTACGTATTGCCCTGATGAGTGATGAACACGTTTGTGAAAACTCCCAACAGGTCATGGAGGAAACTGTGGTGTGCAATTCATTGTCAACTGAATACCAGTGAATAGACAAAACGAATGCAAAACAATAGCCCAGAAATCAAAGCAGACCACCCCTGGTCCGTGCCATAATGTCAGAAAACCTCAAATCAATTTTCTAATCACCTAAATGGTGTGTCGCCGACACTAACAATGGACGGCTGGGAGTATCATACACAAGTATACCACCAAGTCTTGACTGGATATTTGACTGTGAGTGAGGGCTATCTGTGTGACCTTTGATTACTGCAAACGTAGGTCTCAAATAAGCTTCTTGTGTGAACAGTTGGTCCGGTTACGTGAGCTATTAAAAATCGGTCTAGCTGTGGTCAGCGTCGGTCGTCTAATTGATTTGGAGCTGATGGTTGGAAAACTTCAGATCATACTGAATGCTTTAGTGGGCTACATTGAGCTACTGTTGGGCTAGAGCAGGTTAGCTACTGATTCTTGATCCGTTCGAACGAACGCCTCTTTGGTTAACCTACATATTCCGTAGTATTACAGCATTTGATTATGTGTATAAGCACAGGGTGATCGAAGGTAGAAAATTAGTCATTCCGGTTTAATGTCAGCAGAGTCGATGACGTGAGCCGTCGAACAGTGTTACCCTCCTGACAGTGCGTTTGAGTACTCGGTAATGTAAACGGTGCATTGTTTCTGTCAAAAGATCGTTCTTGATTGGAGTGGAAATTAATAGGGCTGTCTTCCATACCATGGTGATTTATAAGGTAATCAAGCTAGCAAGTTTCTGTTGACATATTAACATCTATTCCTAATTCCTGGTCCAATGTGGGTACTGCTCTACTGAAACGGAAACGGGCGAGCCCGTTTTTTGGGTAAACGGAGTGTACTAATATTCCATCACGGTACCCTGTCTTCTGATTACACTGCGTACGTTAATGTGATGAAGGACTGAGTTTGATGGAGTGACTGATTCACAATAGGCGACTCGTTATAGGGTTCGGGGAGGACAAAAAGCGCCCACATGAACTTGATAGAATCAGGTTATTATAGTAGGCTCTTAACTTACAGAAGTAGTTCTTTCGAAATTGCCACTGGTCTACTGAAGGGAATGTTCACAAATAAATTTGGTAACGGCGAGCAAAGCAAGAACTGTGAAAGGCGTTCAGTCATCTAAGAGACCCACATAACAGCTAGTCGTACATGTACAGTATAGGTACTGTCCTATACTGGATTTCCAGTTTTCCATATTGACCAGGTATGGTCCGATATATCAGATTGAGGTCTGTGAGCCCTCTCCCTGAATACTGCTCGTTGTGGAAGTCGTTGGACGTAGTCTGTCATGTGACTATTCGTTATCCCATTCGAATTCAAGCCTTTTAACTTTCCTTCACTATGATGGAATCTCTGATACTTTGTTTACAACATTTATGCCTGCGACTTCACAAAAATATAATTATGGTTGTGAAGATGTTGTATGCCTTGGAGTGTCTACTGGTAACGCAGCCCAACACATGGAACGGTCAACTATGCACGATTTAATTTGTTTCAACGTGGCTTAATTTACTAATCGGTGTGTGTAGATTGTTAACTTCAGTCGTAATCTGAAGCTGATTCACAAGCTGAACTCATGGCAGGTTATGCACTTACCATTATGCGTCACTAGGATACTGTGTCAGACATACGTGGCAACTGTTTTTTGAAAGTCCGTCTGGCTCAGACTACCCGTATTTAGTAACTTAGATCACCGTACTACCCCACGAACAGGTCGTTTATAACGCGTTGCCTTTAGCACGCATTCCCCAAGAATATAGCCTCGTGTGAACAACCGTATCAGGTTTAGTGCACGCTAGTGAAGAATCACTGCATCCAGACGGATACGGCCACCATTGAGCGTTCTTCAAGGAATCTCAATGCGCCCGTTTCGTTTAATGTGGGCATTAGTGAGGCCAAACAAACAAACCATCTCTCGATCTGGTTAAAAAGCATTCTACTTAATACTTCCTCGGCGAGTCATAATCAGACTACCTTTCTCATAATCCCAATGAGCCGGGTTGCTGAAGTGAGGGTAAAACGGGTTGAATGGTTCAACTGAACGATATGGTAAACAAGGTTGACCTCCATAAAATGTGTAAGCGGATGTGTGCACAGTTAATACTGATTCAACACCAAACCAGCAATATATGAGTTGCCATCCCCATCAGGCTTATTAGTGGATCATAATGATAGCCTTAAATTCTGTAAACAACCAGATAAGCTCTGTATAATTTTGTATAACGACACAGTCAATGTTTTCCATCCGTCAACTGTTCTTTTTCGGAACAACGTATAACGTACCCTTCTGTTTTCAGAGGTTCTGACAGTTAGACAGTATGTTAAAAGTAATCTGAGGTGACGTATCGACTCTCTTGGTACTGTTGAGTTCAGTCGATCTTATCATGGTATCCATCTGCCTAATCCTGTCGGCCATGACTTATAGGTTCTCGGATTTTGTTTCATGATCCATGTGTGATCGGAAGGTAGCAGTTGTCTATTCGAAACGAACACTTGCTTTACGTCTCATTACGGCTTTAGTCCACTTTAGTAACAAACCAATGTATTTAAGTTCCATTTGTGTCATGGATTTATGTTGAACCCGGAAACCAACAGTTAACGGACGGGTAGTTATCTGTCACCAGCCAGAATTCCATTGCAAAACTAGTTGTATTGAACGTCAGAAATCCAGTACTGTCAGAGAGAAAATTAGGGGATGTTGATGAAATGGTTTGTTTTGGTCACAAAATTAATTTTAGAACGGTATACCTTCTTTATTCTGCTGCATAGACGTTGATAATCAATTGTGAATGCGGTCAGAAAAACGAAGTGTCATGCGAGAAAAGTGGGTACTTCAAATGCGTGCCAAAATGGGTGTACACTGAATAGTGCAGCTTCAGCAGAGACGAAATTTGACTGAGGTGGTAACAAAAATCACCGGTCCTACACACAAGAATAACCACGAAGTAAATCGAAATAAGTGATATTTACTTGCCGTGTTAAGAAGAAACACGAAGCAAATATGCCCTTCCCCACAGCTTTATCATCAGTCTAAATACAACACAGCGATTTTGCTCCAGCAAGGTACAACGTGAGTGTTGTGAGAACGCCGTTTCGTAGAGCTCTTGAACTGTATGCTGACGATACTCGAGACTGCGAGTACTTACTGTCCACTTGCAACTTCAAAGAAAACTGCTATGTCAAAAATTGTCTGAAGAATTGCCCAGAGCTTCTTGTCGTCATCGTGGTACCGATCAGTGTATAGAACATGAAAGTATCTTTGCATTTACTCTCCAACAAAGGTGACGTCTGCACTGCTCACTTCAGGGCCAAAAACTGAGTGCTACGGTTCTCCAATTACATAGTTGATCCTGTTATTGCTTACGGTACAAGTCAGACTTCAGCAAGTTCGGTTAGGGATGCATTGCTTCCCTTAATCACATCCAATTACATTCGACAGTCTGGGCGCGGGAGCACAACCAGCGAAGTCGACAAACCGCAAACATATCTGAGCCATCGATCAAATGAGAACATCCCGAAATTGTCTGAATGTTTGACGAGTGAAAATGTCATGCTATCCATGCAATCAAAATGTAGCAGACGGACAACTCAATCGAATCTGCAAAAATCCAACTGGACGCAGGGCACGGAGTCAAATTCACGGGGACTGTCAAAATCGTCTGTAGCACTGGCAACAATCACTTGCTGTGATTTGTAGTGGTCGTAATTATCAAACGACTGAACCGCACCCACCGTAAGCAACAGGAATGCTAGTCTGCCACTAATTTGATACGTCTGCACTTGAGTGTGTGGTGCTCTACTGTGTGTGCGATTTCGTTCTCCTATCCACTGTGATCGATCAGCGTGGTTTGCTATGCAGACACTGGTAACCGGAATATATGCTTGTAAAGGTGTTGTAATATGTTACTAGACACCCCATACAAACTTACACTTTGCCATTTCTAGTGTTGTACTGATTCACCCTTTGTGATGGATAGTAAGAGAAGAGGTCACCCACTGGTACCTAGTTAACTGGTGTTAATCATTCAGGTAATTCAAGGTACTAGGTCTGTCTGGAATATGGATGCTAGGCTGTGGCACAACATTTTATAGGCCGCTATTTGATGGCTTTCATTCTGAATGCTAACAAAATTTGTTATATCATATAATAACAAAGTCACCCCATATAAATCGAACAGTGCCGTACTACTGGGGAGTAGTTAGGCAGATGCGCATGTCTGAATATTCAAGTAACCCGAGAAACAAGAAAATACCTCGGAGTACAACCCGGAAGGAACTGCTGTTTTACATACCTGAACTTTTCACTGACCAGTATGTCGTTCCCGGGATTAATGTTGTGTTCAATTGAGTGTTTACCTAAAGTGTCAGAGTATCCAGCCAGTGTATCTGTTTACTGAACATGCACTCATCGCGTCACCCGTGTTCTAGTCTCCCGATAACTGGCGACGTGAAGTACACCTAGATAATTTTTGATGATTGTTACTTTCAGATTTGTCTAGAAGCTTTTGAAGAAGCATCTCAGGAAGTAGAAATCGATACCGATGGGGAAAAGCTGCAACTACGATGAATGTTCTCCGAGGATAGGGAAACTGCAGTAATGAAACAGTCCGGAGATGAAGTGAACAGTCAGTTGACAGCTGCTGATCGACTGTCCACCGCCATGAATCAATGCGGCGTTTCGAGGCACCCGTCTTTGCCCCGGAGTCAACACCCTTGATTGTGCCCAATCACTTTATTTTGCGACGTCAAGAACATTACCGAATTTAGAACTGGACTCGAAAAAGCATGCTACTTGAACCGGGCCGACTGGTATGGGTGATGTTTACTTTATATCAACCAAACTCTCTGCTACTTATCAGCAATCACAACAGTCCGGGAATAGTTCACGCTTGCTTTCATTATACGTTCAGTGACTTTAGGAAAAGTAAATGATGCAGACCATCAGTTATCTTCGACAAACTCTCTGATGGTTAACCATTTGAAAGCGAAACTGCACTGGAAGATCTACAAACTACAATGAAAAGGCTTACTCAGTAATTGGTGGCGTTGGGAGCGTGGGAAACAAAGCAAATTCGTTACGAAGTTTTGCCAGAGATGTGAAGGAGATTTTGCTCATCAGATAAGAAAAACGGCTACCTAAGTAAACCTTCCTCGGACCATTTCTGTTCTGAAAATGAAACTGTGGCAATAGTTGAATAAGCCAGCCGGGTGCTGATGCATGAAGAAGGGGGCTATTCAACGACAGAAGAGAAATTTTTGGCGATAATATAGTCAAAGGTGGGCCATATTTGGGGAGTAGAATTTACGACGTTGATACTGGGCACAAAAGATTGAGCCGGGTTAAATCAGCAAAAGACTTCCTGAGAAAGCTCGCATGTTGGGCTTTACGACTAATGCAGCATGAATTTGCAACTTTCTTTATGTCTGCGAAAGACAACTGTGCTCCTGGTTTAGTATCCCGAGTCCAACAAGCGAATGACGTCCAAAACTAAGTCAACGGAGCTGGCCGTATTCAACGAGAGAACGACAATAAAGGGCTACACGCAGTCCAACAAAGGGTTTATGTTGATCTAGGAAGCGACTGAACGGCTTCCATTGGTGGAAAAACCCTCCAAAAAGCGAAAGATATTGAAAACTAACCGCATTCCATGTACGTTAGTTGGGCCGTTTCTTGAACGGTGCTGGAACCTAAAGGCGCTAAGTGCCCGAGGGAATAAACGTTCCGGTGACAATGATAGTTATGAATAACCATCACAACTGAGTTTATATGGGATGTCATCGGACTTACGAAATGCGGAAGCACACGACCTACTGACCTGGAATGAAAGATGATATCAACAACTATGTACTGGCGTGCCAAAAGTGTGGGCCGCTAAACAGCACTAAACAGTGGAACCAATATCCCATCCAATCAATCCCGGGCAATAAAAGTGAGGACTTGCGGTTGGTGGACGTGATAGATTTCTTTCCAGTAACCACTTCTGAAAACCGGCACATCGTCTTCTTGACGGGACATTCCACAATGTACATCGAAGCAATCGCTTTACCCGATCGGCGTGCAGACACTGTGTGTAGGTTTGTAATAGGACACATTGTTGCAGATCGCGGAACACTGCGAGGCATATTGACTAATCAAAGCCCCTGCACCGAGAGTGGAGGAAATCCAGAGCCGTTTGGAATGATTAAGAATTAAAATAATCNAAACTAAGTCAACGGAGCTGGCCGTATTCAACGGGAGAACGACAATAAAGGGCTACATGCAGTCCAACAAAGGGTTTATGTTGATCTAGGAAGCGACTGAACGGCTTCCATTGGTGGAAAAACCCCCCAAGAAGCGAAAGATGTTCAAAACTAACCGCATTCCATGTACGTTAGTTGGGCCGTTTCTTGAATGGTGCTGGAACCTCAAGGCGGTAAGTGCCGGAGGGAATAAACGTTCCGGTGACAGCGACAGCGTTGACAATGACAATGTTGAATAACCATCACAAGTGAGTTTTTATGGAATGTCATCGGACTTACGAAATGCGGAAGCACACGACCTACTGACCTGGAATGAAAGATGATATCAACAACTATGTACTGGCGTGCCAAAAGTGTGGGCCGCTAAACAGCACTAAACACTGGAACCAATATCCCATCCAATCAATCCCGGGCAATAAAAGTGAGGACTTGCGGTTGGTGGACGTGATAGATTTCTTTCCAGTACCCACTTCTGAAAACCGGCACATCGTCTTCTTGACGGAATATTTCACAATGTAGATCGAAGCAATCGCTTTACCCGATCAGCGTGCAGACACTGTGTGTAGGTTTGTAATAGGACATATTGTTGCAGATCGCGGAACACTGCGAGGCATACTGACTGAACAAATCCCCTGCACCGAGAGTGGAGGAAATCCAGAGCCGTTTGGAATGATTAAGAATCAAGAGAATCAGCGTAACGCCCTATCAACCCCAATAAAGTGGGCTGACGGAAAAAAATAGTCACACAATCAAAGTGTTGGGCGGGAAAGGAGGAAGCTTGGAAGAAATGTTACCGTCGATTCTGTTGGTTCACCGCTCTTCGCCACAAGGGCCAGTGAAAAAATCACCGTTTTAGCTAACGTGTGGACATACGCCAAACTTGCCGGTTGTTCAGGATAGTGGCATGTGAGGACTTCAACGGATGGATGTACGTGAGTTAGCAGAGGCTTAGAGGTCGGCCAACTAGAATCTGAAAAGCAAACACGTGACCTCATGGGAACAGTCAAGTGTAAACCTACCTGGCTAAACCAGTTTCTTCAAGCCCGGTTGGAAGGTTAATTGTATAGACCTGTGGATTCAGGATGTGGGAAGAACTCGAACCTAAGTAGTTCCTGACAAGGTGGAGGGACTCCTATGGTAGTGTAAATTCGCGGCCCAGTAGATTTGGTCCAGAAAGGAGAACGCTAACAAGTTCATGGAAACCAGCCCCGCGAACAATGTGACACAGTAAAACTCACACTTCAACAAGGTTGGTGCGCAGTTCGTTGAACGAATGAGAGGATTCTGAGCGACTATTTCTGCAGATGGAATAATCTTTTTGGGGGTGAAGTGTATTGACGGTGAACGATCATAACATACTTCTGGTGTGTATTCAAGCTGGAGCTCACCGTTATATGTTCAGCTAACCGGGTAACAGCACGGGGAGATAGACTGGGGCACAGTAGAAAGAAAACTTGTCACTGGGAAATGTAACATTCCGGGATTACCAGTATACACACGAATAAGAGTTTATGTTTGATTTCCGGAACACAGTCCTCGTGTCACCAGCGTTCATGGTTTGGGACGTAGGTAGTCAGCTTTATATGTTAAGAGGATTCATTCGTCTTTCACAGGTCCGCATATCGTCATATCAGCAGTCCTTCCTAGAAACTCAAATGAGCCTGAATGCATTTTAGTCAGTGATCGTCTAGCTCTCTATTTTTTGGTCATTTACTAGTAGAAAGATCTGACTGGCACTAGCTTAAGGAAAACATTGTTGGGACTTGACGTTTCAGCTTAAGCTGGGCCCAACTATTCAGAAATTTTTCAAACTAACTTCTCAAATCTGAGGGTGCAACTCAACCATTGAGATAAAAACTTTTAGTTCTGTTTGTAGCACCTCAGGACCGGCCACATCTCGTGAGAAGAACACTAATTACACACCTGCCAATCAGAACCTATTGGACATCGTGTATCAGGTTCAACCGCACTGAGTTAAGTGCACAGTTCTCGTTCTCTCTCCTGCCACAATCTGGCAAACATAGCATGCTATAGTTTTTGCACGAAATCACCAAACTGATCGCTTGACGCTGGTCTGTAATTGCTTCAATTCACATATTGTACTTGTCTGCATATGCTTTTCTCCTCGTGCTTTCACTGAAGCCACCTCGGATTCTTTGAAAGATGGTCTGATGATACTCTAATTTTTCAAATGTTTTAGAAACCTGATGAACACGTGTGATTTTGACACTGGCTTTCCCGGAACAGACTTATTACGTAGCTATGTTGATTACCTCATAAATATTGCTGAACCAGCTGAACTTCCTGAATGGAGACAAACTGACCCTAATGGTGTACTGTCCACTACACTTGATGAACCTTCGATAATAAGTTAAATTTATCCACACTTTTCCTCTTCCGAACCGTGCGTGTTTTTAAGAATATTCCATTAGCCGACCTGTTCGTTTTGAAATGCTTGATAATGTTGTGTACTGAGAAGAAACTTTGCAGAAATTTACCGACTACCTCGACATTTTCTTCAGGTCAGATTTTAACACCAGTTTAATTGTGTTAAGAATGCACTTTCTTTCTGACTACACAAATTATCTCGATTAATAAAAGCGACCTGCTCATGTGTCCTTCTACATAATCATAAGCTGTGCTGAGGACATGTAGACAATTGGGGAAACAAAGTCCTGTACTGATCTCAGTTCTACAGCAAAATGATTGATATCGTAATGCCAATTAGATTTAACTTATATTGCGCTGTAACCTATTGAATCGTTGTGTATGCAAAATATTTCGTCAGTATAACGCCCGTGAACTATGCATTCGTCGATGGTTTCTGATAATCGACCGCTTCAGAATTTTGAAATGATTCGTTTATGAACAAATGACCAAGTATAATCATCTCGACCTTATCCTTTCATACGACAAGGCTTTGTTCAAACAAGCCAGACCTGAACATTGAAGGTGCACCAACAAAGTAGTTGTTTGAGTTGGTCAACGGGTATCCCAATATCTGTTCTGGTAATTATCACAAAATTAGGCAGGAGTATTTTTGAACAGAAGAAATATCTGAAAAATAACCATTCCTCTTTTCCAATGAACGTCTGAGCCACTTCGCGTGGACTGCGCAAATTTTTATGACAACTCCTATCTAACAGACAGCGTTAATTCCGTCAGCAACATTGCACAACTGTGATAGAGTGAACTGCTAAAATGTGAATCGGACTCGAAGAGACTATCTTTGTGTAGCTCGAGTAGGCCATAGAGTCAAGATTGCATCAAGGCGAAGTATTTCAACCTTAGTCGTTTCAGTTACTCTTACTTAAAAAGTATTATTCCAAAACAATCTTCCTATCGATTGTCAAATTCTAAGCAAATGGTTCAAGTTTGTACAAAACAGAAAATTGTACTGTTTTGTCCTGGCATTTCTGTCACTATCGCTCTATCCATTTTTATAGAAAACATAGTATATACTGCGTTGCGTAAACCTAGAACCGTCAGCTGAGCAGAACAGCCCATTCACTCTGGTTGCCCATAAACTGCTTGCATTGTATCTTAAATAAATGTTATCCACACGTCATTTCTGTGGTTTGGTTAGACAGTTCGTGTTCCTTCAGTTGTTTTCCCACACATACCAATTCGCACCATCTTTGTCAAACCCAGTTTGTGCCGAATTTTGGATACATGTAATACACGATTTTGTCCTGTTCGTCAGTTAAATAGTGTTTGTGCTAATAAGGGGGTTGAACGGAAATCAGTCCGGATGAAAACCTCTGTGCGTTCTTGCACAAACACACACACAAGTGCCGAAGCATACATGCTAACGGTGCACAGAAAGGCAAATTCGTTAGCGTGACAAAACGAATAACCGTTGGACAGGAAAGCGTAAGCTTCTCACGTCCTTCACCTGAATGGGTTTACTCCTCCGAAAACGGGATGCAGTAAAAATGCAGAGTCAAAGAGATGACGGACAAAGTGAGTGTGTGAATTATCTCGTAAAAACTCCATGAAAAATAACTGAATGTTTGATACATCTATGTAGCAGGATACGTCGGATATCGTATCTATTGAAAAACGTCAAGTATATGAGAGCAAAGAAGAGGAAAAATTATCTCCGTGGTTAAAATAAAGTCATTAGTCTAGATACTCAAATATCTGCGAAAAAATTGAAAAGATTGGAATGTTTTATTCCAGACATTTACTTGGATGAACCCCAATTGCGAAAAACCCGGAATTAGACCGGGTTGAAACCAGCGGTAGAAAAAAGCATGCCCAAAATTTTCAAGCGCCTTATCAGCTGAACTACGAAGCCGCCCCAGGAGTTAAGAAATTTCATATTTTGACTAACTTACCCACCTAGTGCTCAACTGTGGCGTTAGTGGAGTCCAGCATGAACCGTTGAGTAACCCTGCTTGTCTAGTCAGTCCGCTAGATCGTTTGATGGACTCCATATGAAACAATGTTTGTGCGAGTGACTGAGTTTAAATGTGAAATTCCTGAGCTCTATCTGCGTGGCTTTGTAGCTCATCTGGTTGAAAACTTGCCGTGTTTGGATGTGCTTTTTCTGTCGTTAGTTCAAATCCGGTCGAAGCCAGATTTTCCGCTAGTGGATCTCAATTAAATTATGAAATCTGCCACATTACTTGTAATAAAGCAACATTACTATTAAATCTAAATGTCGGTGGTGTCTGCAGGTCCGTGGTTTAGGAACACGAACTTCGTTTGTGCACATTTTTGCGGTTAACTTTGTAGAAGTATCATTTCATGCATGTAGGGTTCACAAACTGCAGATGAATGGAATAGTATGAATAGTCGGCCACCTCTCTGATACACCGCATAACTTTGTCACTTCACACCGGCTTACAACAAGAAGTTCACACTCGAATCTCAGTGTAAAAACCAACTGGTCTTTCCAGCTGTTCCCCTATTATGTCGTAACGATGGGTCAGTTTCATGGGAAAACTGAAGCAAAGAAAACTGATCATCACATCCAGTTCAACATCTTGATCTCACCGAGTTGAAAAAAATCTTGAAAACGCTTCGGTTAACATAATCGTGAAAAGATAAATGCAACATACAGATGAGTTTGAAGCGAAGAACTTTATCAAAGGAACCATTCTATCCCATCTCATATAGCCAGTCAACGGCGGCCAACCAAAATTGTAAGGTACTAGGGTCTGGTCATGAATGAGAAGACAGAAATTCGATTGAGTGGTTCATTTATTCGAGAGCAATAAAGCTCGGTTCGGGCTTTGTATTTTTTGTGGCACACCAGTAACTCACTGAGAGACTCATGGATCCATTCAGGTCAAACTAATGAGATAATTACTTCACGATGTTGTTTCTTTCGTAACTATGGCGTGTTTGAACTTGCACACACGCTTTCTGCTTTTCCCTTCCACAACAACAGGAGCGTCTTATGTAAACCTTAAATAATGCTGAGATGATGTGAAAACAAATATGACTTCGTCCATCACACGGTATATTTATTTGTTGTCCAGGGGATCTTTAAACAAGTAGAACACAAACAGCTAGCTAGATGTGCACGACAAAGATGTAAATGAAACATATCCGAGGTGACATTGAGAACCAGCAGAACTAATTGAATTCAATGACACATCCATTCCGAACGTGTTGCTACGACAGACAGGATGCCGAACGTATATAAATTTCCGTTTTCTATCTAGTAGTACAAAACTGAAAACCAATGTACAACTTCAGTTTACTGTCGTTTATTTCACTGCCCCCGTGGACGCTCTGTAATTGTTTTCCAAATGCTTGTATGCGGTAAGCTCCTTCTCAGTAGGAATGTTTACAGAAGTTTACTTACGGATCTAGTACAAATGGTACAGTTATTGCATCACGCCCCTCCTTGGAATGGAAATAACTTCGCTACTTGATACCTCTAATAATTATTTAATGTGGATCATGCTAAAAAAATGGATAAAACAAAAAAGTCAGAAAAAATTTCATTACTTATAAGTTCCTAAAATCGGGACATTTTGTGAATGACGAGAACTTTTGACATGCTTGCTCTAGCCGATGCTTCCGAATGACCACCTATCAGTTTAAATCATGGAGCTAACTATGAAATGTCGAAGTAGTCTGTCAACCACCTCTTTAGCAAACTTGATAGCCTTGCTGTTGTTTCAAACCAGTTGTTTGAATTGTTCACGCAATTCCGGTGTGAGATTACGGATCTGGTTTATTGTGATGTCTGTTAAATCTACCAACTGGTAAAGGATCGATTGGGAACAGCGGATTAATGTATTTGCTCGGTGACTTTTAACCACCCCCTATGGCTATCAAGCTGCACCTTTAACCTGTTTTTAAGTTTCTTTTGCTTCTGTTTATTAATGTGCATCAAACACTCTCTCCGGTGTTAAATAGTGGCAGAATTGATTTTATCAGGATGAAACCATTCCGCTTGCGACGACTGTCTTGGACGTGCAGCATGGAACGTTCTCATTAGGGCCGAGTCGAGCCTTCTAGTCAGCGACATACTTGATAATTTGCACAAGTAAATTAAGTCCATAAAGCTGACTTTCCGCCTAACAGATAATCTACGGTCTTGCTGCTTCCTTCGTTGCACGTTTCAAGCTGCGCAACCCTAATATGTGCATGCAGAAGTATTCCGCTCAAACACTGAAGTTACCGTAGCCTACCGTTGTTGAAACGATTGACACGGTACCATAGTAACCACGTTCGTATCCTCAAAATAACACTAGATTCATACACTGTTAGGTTCTACAGAATCTTGTGTTGTTAACCGATTTAAGATGACACAAAAAGGGCTTTTTTGCCATCTTTCAACTTTTGAGGAAATCTTCGGGTATGTTTGAACTTTTTCTCAACCGTCGCGCGAACGGGATGGTTTTTATCCTGATAAAATCAATTCTGCCACTATTTAACACCGGAGAGAGTGTTTGATGCACATTAATAAACAGAAGCAAAAGAAACTTAAAAACAGGTTAAAGGTGCAGCTTGATAGCCATAGGGGGTGGTTAAAAGTCACCGAGCAAATACATTAATCCGCTGTTCCCAATCGATCCTTTACCAGTTGGTAGATTTAACAGACATCACAATAAACCAGATCCGTAATCTCACACCGGAATTGCGTGAACAATTCAAACAACTGGTTTGAAACAACAGCAAGGCTATCAAGTTTGCTAAAGAGGTGGTTGACAGACTACTTCGACATTTCATAGTTAGCTCCATGATTTAAACTGATAGGTGGTCATTCGGAAGCATCGGCTAGAGCAAGCATGTCAAAAGTTCTCGTCATTCACAAAATGTCCCGATTTTAGGAACTTATAAGTAATGAAATTTTTTCTGACTTTTTTGTTTTATCCATTTTTTAGCATGATCCACATTAAATAATTATTAGAGGTGACGCAATAACTGTACCATTTGTACTAGATCCGTAAGTAAACTTCTGTAAACATTCCTACTGAGAAGGAGCTTACCGCATACAAGCATTTGGAAAACAATTACAGAGCGTCCACGGGGGCAGTGAAATAAACGACAGTAAACTGAAGTTGTACATTGGTTTTCAGTTTTGTACTACTAGATGGAAAACAGAAAACCGTATAAGTTTCCTCCCGATCATACGGTTCTGACATTGTGTTCAATATTTTTAGTCAACGACACAGAGTACGGTCAGAGGTCTCATTAATTTGTGTGGACTGGCGATGAACGTCGTCGTGATATCCATCAGTTTTTTTTGTATGTGGAGGTTAGACTGCAGTTGCTCACTGGAGTCAATGCTTTCATATAAAAAGTAGAATGACTGCGCAGCAGTAAAATGACCGTGCTTGTGTCAACGAGGCAGGTCGTTCAAATCACACAACGTGCCACGTTTGTACGACGGTTTTTGGGCAACGATTTACTGTTTACTTCTCTAAGTTTCAGGGTGATCGCTAGTTCCTACTGTCGGACTGTCCAACTGCGGCCATGGGATCAGTTTTAAACAAGAAGCATCATTTGGTTTTCAGAGTAGATCAGGCAGAAGGCAAACGTATCGTCACATACGTTTGAGGTCTTTAGTCACCGGCTTTATCTTCTGACCCATAAGGAAAAGACATTTTGTAAGGTGTGTTGAGTTTGTTTACTTTCGTCTGGTGCGTTTGTCGCTCTATGTTCGCCACGACGTCAAATATCGAATTCGTTGAAGCGTGTTTGGTTTGTTTATAGAAACCCTATCTTGAATCTATTTTTCAGCCTGCCGTGTGCAATGAACAATTTTGAGGAAGTCGATGCCATGGTTGCGCGTATAAAATGCCTACCTACCAAAACCGTGTTGCTCAGTATTGTTCGAAACGCTCTCACCTCCACCCATACGCGATTGTTTCAATAAACCAATATTCCATTTATTGGTAGTCAGTTAAAAACTCGTTTCAATCGTTCCATTTTGACTATCTTTTTTCGTTGGATAACTTGATCGTCCCACTAATTCACGTTCAGGGCGACCAAGTACTTTTGTGGTAAATTTTTCAAACAGTATCGTATAAATTTTAATCATTTTGCTTGCCTTTTTCACGTTTTCTTATTTCGAAGATGGTCCAACTAACTCGACAGTCTGAATAGACGTTATTGAAATTATCGCTTACGGGTTACTGAGTGAATTATCCTAAACTGCCAGGAGCGATATAACAATGAGTTTAGGATAAGCAAATTGTGTATATGAAAATTGCACTTTTTGAAACATGTTATTCTCAGGCGGCTCTGTAATCAATGTACATCAGGCTATGTAATAAATGTCTTCTAACTTGCTCAGAAGTCAAAATTAGTTTTAGATTTTATCAGATGAATTGAATGAGGTTCAGGTACATTCAGGGATGAAACAAGTTGATGTGAAAGTAAGATAGCTAGAGGCTATCAGTGTGTCCAACCTCTGTGTCCTTCAGCTAAAGATCGGTCTCGACATCGTTACTGCAGGTAAACATTACAATCCGTCATATTTTTTGTATGTCCCAAAAGAATTAAGAACACATGATGATATCGGTATTACGGACTCTAACATTGTCTTTCCGAACGTAAATTACTATCCTCAACTTCCCGACTAAAGTCTCTCTAACACGAATGGCGATATGAACCACTTCGAAAGTAGTAACCAGCTAGTAGTAAATAGCAGTCTGAGTAAAAAGCTCAAATGTCAACAAATTAAAAAGTAAACTACAAATATTTATCACCTTTATTGTTAGCTGGTAATATGTGCTTTATTATTGATCGACTAACGAGGATGAAGGGTTCGTCTTGTTCCGCGGTCTTGTTTCATTTTCGCAGATTCAAGATTCCAGATCATTTTCTTAATGACAGTGAAGTCAGAAACTCTAGCTGAATGTTTCACATGTTAGCTGTAAACGTTTGCCGATAGGTATCCCAAATAACTATAACGGGGAAGAATTCACGAACATTCCACCAGTTAGACTTAGTTTTCATACTCATGCCAAAACAGTCCAAATGAATTTTTTCTGAGGTGTTTATCCCAACAAGAATACAGAACAGTAGCTGAACCAAATCCGCATAGAAACAGTTACACATCAACGGGAGTTTACACTTTTTTTGTTAATGGTTAGTAAGCTCCACTCTTGTAATATTCCGGTTAAAAACTTATCAATTTTATGGACATTATATAGTGTATATCTACAAAAGGTGTGTCATTCACCACAGACCACACGTAACAACGGGCTGTCATTGAAAAGTGTGGGCAGTTGACAAATTTAATTTCTTTTAAATATGTTTACCTAATGCTGAAAGAAGTTATAGCATTAATCTAACTGCACAATCAGAAACCAATGAGAAAAGTATCATAGTATCGAGCTCATAAGTGTTACACACCCGAACGGCCTCAATAACTTTTTATCATGCCGTAGCATTTAAATGCCTGACTGCATTTTAATAAAGATACAGTGTGATTTGATAGTTGCTAGCAGTGATGAAAATCTGAAATCGAAACTTAAAATGAACGCCCTGTCACAAAACACAGACCAATGAAGAAAATAGAAGGGTTCTTTTCGGATTCACGGGAAGCACTAGTACTTTGAGCAGTCAAGACACAGACGGGTCACTATGTAGAAACCCATGAATACAATGGTGGTGCATGGTTAGTGGTAAATCTTTTAAAACGGCTCACGTAAGACGTACGATGGTCCACATTATGGTAGCGTGGATTAAATGCCCAACCTGACATTCAACCACATTCACTATACTTTCGTCACCTTTGGTTTGCAGTCAATTCTGCGTTCTGCCAATGTGGGAGACGCCACACACACACACAGTGATATGGACAGATAACTTCGGAAGTTCTGCTTTGTTATATGTGACTCCAGTGCAAGCCGGTTGTGCTTGTTGATCATAATGATGGTGAATTTTTTCGCCGAGACATCTTATAAGTGTCTAACTTTACACAGTGAGACCATCAACGGCTATGTTGTATAAATAACTAAGCACCCATAATATACCAGATTAATTTATCATCTTTCAACGATGGAAATCGACCATCGTTTTGAATGACGCTCTACATAAATGCGTATATCCTGCTTTCGAAGTTTCACAATATTTGATTCATTTTGCTAACGAAGTCAAAATAATCTATCACCAACACAGCCTTGCAACTTTGTTCTTCCCCATTTCGGTACAGCACATTTGGTCTCCCCGCTCAGTGGTCGGGGGTTTAAAGTGGGACGGTTGGATGAGTACACTAAGATGAAAATTCATACGTAAGTTACAACTAGGCTTTTTGGATTTGATATGGATCACATTGTGTTCTAAAACACTTTCTAACAATTTTTCTCTCATATAGCCAACTAAAATCGGTCTTTAATCACTTATTAGCGTGTTATACATGAACTTTGAAATCAGGCTGGGGTCAACTCAATGTAGTGGTTAATAAAAACTTACATGAAACTACAAATAGTTTCAACCGTTAGTGCGGTGAATCAGCACGTTTGACTGATGTATTTTTATTGACACTATGTTAAACTCATTCACAAACAATAGATGAACTACTATTCACACAATATAGTTGTCCTTTGGAGTCACGCCTCGATCAACTTCTATGTTTCAATTTTGTGTACCATCTCTTAGAATCCAGCAAGCGATATCGCGCAATGTGGAAAACTCTGACATTCAACAGTACATTTGATTAGTAGCGTGATAAGAATCAACAACAAAAATGAATTAGGCACTGTTGTTTTTTCTTCTGGAGTGTTTATTTCGTTCGAGGTTGTTTATCTTGCGTGCATGAAAATATTTCTATTTTGTATGCAGTAATACTGCGAGACATCTTTTGGTTAACGTTCTCAGCCTATTACCCTTAGTTGCGTAGCCACAGAGCGGGAAATGTTTTTGTCTACGCCGAATGAACCGCTAAGTAACCCATCAAATTTCTTTTTCGTTAACTCCAAGATAATCAAGTTTTTTAACCCACCGATTTTTTCTTATCTCATTGTTGGGTTGTGTGGTTTGAAAATCACAGGCCCACTGAACGTAAGCGGTGTTGAACTGATGTGCGAATAGTTTTCGTTTTTCGCGAGATTTTTACCACAAAAGCAATTGATGATGCCAGATGTGGCGTTCTCATTTGCGTTTAACCGGTCCACTGCGTCAAACATTCAATCAAATTCTGAGCCGTGTGTTTGGCCATGCGTTGACACAAAGCTCTAGGCGTTCTGCCTGGATAAAGTCCGCATCACTGCATGGCTGAACAGTTGCTCAAATGGTTTATCGAATCAATGACGCACCCAACCGGGCAAACACAGATGAGAATGGAAAAATACATGTAGCACAATGCCAATGAAATTTTCGTGCTTCAAATTGTTGTTTGAACCTGTCCGCAGGTGAAAGAAACTTCGGAACCAAATCAACACCTTATGAGTGACGATGAATGCGCTGAGATTTGCCATGGAAGCCTAACTACTTCACTCACCGGAATTTACCGCAACTGACTTCTGTTTACAACTTCGGATAACGTCGGAGTTCTAACCTAGCAAGAAAAAAATTACTTTCTTTCAGTTTACAAATTTAAGTTGTCAATCTTGTTCTTGGAAGGATATTGATGTCATCATGCCTAAAAAATCGGTGGCTACGATTCACTGGTACATTACTGAGAGCGCAGCACCGATTAGGGAATGTAAATGAATATCCATCATTGACAAAGTTGTATTCAGTCGTAAACAGGAGTATCGCGGTTGAGATATCCGGTTTTCCTGGCGATAAACCGTGAGATGACCGATATGTAGAACATTGAAATATACATGTATGTATAAAGAATAGGTGAGCAGGTCAGACAAGAGAAACCAACATGGTCTACATGGAACCTGATTAATTACGGACTAATGCCATACACTAAAATATGCAATAATTTAAAAAAAAAGTAGTTGGAAAGCAAACATATCACCTTCCAGAAACGATTTCGATAGCACTGACTCACAACTTGAAGTGGGGTCCAAGAAAATTCGTTTGTTGTGTGAATCACGTGGATACAGCTGTGAGGAAACCGACTGTTGTCCGTAGATACGACTGAGAAACCCAGAAAGGCGAATCCATGAAAGTTGGTACACGGATTAAATGTTGATTAAAGTTGAAGACATTCCGTCATTGTGTCTGTTGGTGACAAAGCGTTTACGTTCCAAGGTAAATGAAACAAATATTTTGACTTTGCTCTTTCAAGTTGAGAGTGATAGACTGTTAGTTACGGTTAAAAAAAACATACGAAGAACCCCGGATAACACGCACGCAACAAAAAGTTAAAATTGGACAACAATCCGTCCAGAAGCGTATCATCAACATCGTGATCATCTCAACATACTTGAAATTACTGTGGCTCGAGCCAACGCTTACCTAAACAGCGACAAGAAATGTCCCAAAAGAGTAAAAGATTACTGGAAATTGGAAAAAAACATAGGACGAGATTGAACTAATGTGGAAATGGTGTGGGTACACGTACGCCGTTGACTATAGGACAGTGCTATCTCGCATAACCGTTCTAGCCACTGATCTAAGTGATCGTGGGCACCCCAGCTGGACAGGCAACATCTACTCACTGTGAGCAGTGAAACGATCAGGTTCTTTGTGTTCAGTGACTTCAGTGTTATTTGATTACCACGCGGTTTTACTCAACTGCTTTAGGGGAAGCACACCAATAGGTAACTGATATTTTTGCATTGCTTTGACCTGTCGTGTGCATCTGCATTGATGCAGCGAAATCTGTGGCGGGAACAAAGACTATTAACTATTTTTTCCGAATA